>BQNB010012890.1:0-68352 GCA_026074375.1 Tanacetum coccineum
GAGCCAAATATAATGTCGTCGACATATATTTGAACGATGATAAGGTTTGAACTTTTCTTCTTAGTAAAAAGAGTGTTATCTACCATTTCCATTTTGTAACACCCCCAAAATGGGTCGCAACGGAATAAGGATTCGGGAGCGTTACTTCATAATAACATTGCACAAGACATGAGAGAACGACCACTAAACGTGTCATTTGAAAATGATACATTGGATTTTATAAATTATTGTTACAAAAGCTCAACGGCTAAACTTGTTCATTCTTGAAAATGCAAAGATTTTTCTACATGACAAATATCCCCAAAATGTGATGCACGTAAATCTTTATAGAAATGACTCCACAATGTAGACCACCAATGTATCCTTGTTTCTTGTACTTTATTAACCTGAGAAAAACATGCTTAAAACGGTCAACATAAAGTTGGTGAATTCATAGGTTTATATATGTATAAATCCGGACCGCAAGATTTCCCCGTGATAAATATCACAAAATTCCATTACGTTTCCCTAAGCTCATGACACTGAAGCTAGACATATATGAATAGAATATAAATATTGCCTACATTGCCCATGATGATGTTCAACCCGAAACAACCCAAATTTGACATGCTATAACGTTCGTTCCCGGTGATAGCTAATTACCTGAACGGGGAGGTCAATCCCAAATAGATCTATTTATAACACTCGCGCTTCCAAACCAGAAATTAACAGTTCATGATACCGGGCATATTGGGTTCAAGCTACTTAGGCAAAACGTAATCAATATATAAAATGTCCACTTGCGTTCAATTATAAAACAAAGCATGTTTCTCACCCCAAAACTTGTAAATCAATATAATTGTAAAAACGTGGGGCTATGAACTCACCTTGAGTTAATGGATCAGTAATCTAAATTACAACTGGAAATGCGTCACAACTATGCCCGAATGCAACCTAAATAATCATAGGTCGTATAAGTACTAATCACATTGGGTAACTACTACCATGTATAGTTCTATATAGCTAATCACCATCTAATTGTTTTAGTGAAATCGTATTTATAAAGTTAACACGTTTATAAATATACCCTTGGTAAAAATGACATAACTTTCACGTTTCAAGTTCGTTTCTTGCGTTTCTTATGTCCACGCTTTCGTAATAAGACGACGTATCAAAATATGACATTTTTGTATTTCATGTCCTCTGGTGAACAGTACTTTTTACTGTTCATGACGTTTTATAAATTTACTTTTATAAATTTAATTGTCGTAAAACCCGTAAATGTCGTATTTTATTCGTTATAGCTCCGTTTTTAGCTATTCTTTCGAGCACGTATTTGTTATTAAAAATTCTATCATATTAATGATGTTTTCAAAATGTATAAATCTGAGATGAACAGTAACCTTTATAAAATTGTTTTTATAAAGGTATTTTTATACATTTAAGTATATAAACTCGCGTAATTTATAACTCCTTCGTTATAAATTGAAAAATTACGATTCTTATCATTTTGGAATTATAAAAATATGTGTTATCTGTGAAAAATAATAAACTTTACATTTTAGAAGTATTTTCTAACTTGTTTTTATAATATCTCTTTTATAACGCATATAACTCGTAAACTACGTATCTTTTTCATTATTAATCCGTTTTTCGAGTTTCTTACCTTTTTAGAATCGTCATGAGACGTATTATTTTATAAAAATATAAACCCACTGTTTTGATTTCAAATCAAAACAGCCCCTTTGTAACATTTATATACACTTATTATTATAACTTGTTTTATATACCTTTTTAACCTAATAAAATACCTCAAATTTCCCACAACTCTTTATACCCTATGTCATACATATAATAATGTCCATTAGTCCATATCTTGTCCAAATGTCCAAATTAAAAAGTCCATAACAACACTTTTAACTCATAAACTTTCTTAAGTAAACTTTAATTACTAGTTTATACATGAACTTTTTATATTTAAACCAAGATTGTGCAACACTTATAACCCCATTATAACATGATACTACCATCAACATAACATGTGTAAAAGTGTACAAAATCATTACAAGTAAAAGTTCATTTCACATGATCAAAAGTATCCTAATGGTGATTTTGCTATATAAAACTAATATACACATAAAATCATAATTATGAAAAGATGACGACTTTTAGATTACCTTAGAGTGATGTATGATGATGAGAAGTATGTTATAAACCCTTGTTTAGATTTTAAACCCAAGCTTGCAAGTTTAGAAACCCTAGATTAGTTTGAAAAACCTAATCTTTCCTTTCCTTGCTTAATCCTTTTAAAGACTTAATCAAGCCTTTAAAATACCTTGAGGTATCTTAGATATGATGTATAAGTGTTTGTAAATGTGTTATATATATTTGGTATGGATTTAGTATGGTGGTGGGGGGTTGCCGTGGGTAAATAAGCCAAGAGAGGAGAGAAAGTTGATTTTTTTTGTTAAGTGTTATGCAATGTGTGTTTTACCCTTCAAGAGTGCAAGTATTATATGCATTACTAGCTAGAAAATAACAAAGACCATAAGGACTTAAGGTCTAGGGGGCGTCAATGTGGAGTGAATTAAGGGTGACTAGTGGTCAAAACCACTAGTCATCCTTATAAGTCCTTACTAACTTCATAGGTACATATACTAGCTAATTAAGTCTTATGTTTCTTTACGTGAGATGGGGGGGGAGACCAATTTGTGTGTCTTAGATTGTTGTACACATTATTTACTTATACTTGAAAGTTTAAAGTAGTTTATATAAAGTGTAGATGTATAAATGGTAACATGTAGCTTGGTGTTATTTTATTTTTGTTAGAGATATGAAATTCCGTCTAACAATGAAGTTTCGGTCACTCGAAGATGTACGAAAAAGTGCATACGTTAAATAGCTAGTTTGTACATGTTTTCAGTTGTAAATGGGCATGTAATGTAAAAGCCCGAAATGGCCCATCATAAGGCCTTACATGGCCGGCCATTTAGTGTAGAGAAGCTAGGGTTTGGAGGCTATAAATAGATCCCTCCTCTTCCTAGTTTTATAATCCCTCACAAGCTACAAACCTACAACAATTCTTTGTTTCATACATCTTGTTCTTTAATATATATATCTTGTTTATGAATGATCTAAAGACCTTCAATTGGTATCAAGAGCCAAAGTGTTTGTTTGATTAATCTTTAAACCGATTTCATATACACCTGAAAGTTCTTTCGATCTGCATTGATATCGTCAGGCTTTTATTGTGTATTGTTATCATTCTTGATTATCAAGATGGTGTTTGCTTAATCAATAATCATCACCACCATCTTGTTTTTTAATCAAATAAAATCAAAGTCGGATCAAGATTAAATTCATGTTCATACAAAATCTTTTACATGAATCATCACATAATTTATTTTTGGAAATAATTAATGTCCAATAGTTATTTTTGGATATAAATTAATATTGGTTTAGTCAAACTTATTTATGGTAGTAAATTATTACCAAAAGTTATTTTCGGATATAAATTGGCTTTGGTTTAGTCAAACTTATTTATGGTAGTAAATTATTACCAAAAGTTTATTTTCCGGATATAATTTTGCTTTGGTTTAGTCAAAATATTATATTGTATAAGTATTGCCAAAAGGTAAAAATTCAAAAGAGCCGAAATTTACAGGCGAAACTGCACAGATTCTGTCCGAAACCAAAACCTAACAGAATCCGAATCCGAATCCAGAACTTCCGAAACCTAATCCAATACAAAATAATAAACATCACTCACGATCAGATCATTCACAATGATGTCTGAAGACTCAAGTGCAGCTGGTACCGATAACCGTCCACCAATGCTCGAAGAAAATAAGGTATGCACATTTAATGATAATATCTTTGAAACTGTGTCTCATTCTTTGTCTCCTAAGGTACCACATGACGAACATCTCGACTTCGATGATGACGAGGTACTAATTGAAGATTTATACATCCCTACTATACGTACCTTGCCACCAAAGATAGTCAAGATGTTCCTAATGAGGCATCTCCTGACCCACCTTCTGCTATCACACCCTCTGCTGCCTATATGTTAAATACTTTATCTGAATTGACCACACAAGTTGAAGGACATCGTAAGGTTAACCAGAAACAGGCCCTTGTTAATGCCACCCTAACGGCGAACTTGACCATTGCAACTCGAATTAGCCGTCTTTGAAACATAACACGGTAAGAAACAGAAGATGACCAAGTCCTACTTCCCATAACAATCAAAAAAAAAAAATGCCGAGCTTAGCAATAACCTAAACACTGGAAAACACTTACCCAACACAGAAACCCATCAAACCATCGACTTATTAACAACCACCTGAACTTCTACTATTTACTAATGAGAGTCACTGTGAAACCACCCTCTATTAAAAAAGAGGCCAGACATTGGGCTCTACTTGACCCACTTAACAACAAAAACTGACCTTTCAGGAGAAAGAAAACCCTTGAGATAAATACCTTAAGGGACATTGTTATTTTAAAAAGTGCTAACCAAGTTGCAACTGGTCTGTTACAAAAGTTTCAAATGCCCACCCAAACTATTCCTATGTTGTCTAAAAAATCTATGATTGCTTCAAGTGATATTCATAAAATAGGTCTAGGATTTAGTAACCCGTGGTATGGTAGAAAGGCTCAGTTATCCCAACCTGCTTTGTATGATGGCCATAGACTTTTACAACCCTCCATAGCATCCGTGTTAACGGTGCAATGATAAGTGACGAGACATTGCTTAAGACTAAATTCAGCTCGCACGAAAATGTCTCAAAAAAACCAGGCATGTTAAACCCAATACTATGCTACGTTGCATGGCCCTGTAGAACCAACGTTGTTCCTCAAAAGGAATTGTCCCAAGAACAGTTTTATTGGCTTACTCATTCCTGCCAGCTGATTATTGCTAGTTCTAACTAGAATCCCTCCTAAAACCTGTGACTCCTTTTGTTCGTACTAGTCCAGCAAAGAGTCAAGTACAAGATTCAGTTATATTGACTTTAAAAGCAGAATTTTCCCAATTCGATGAAATCATTAAAGAGAGAACCACACCACGCACAAACTATCTTCAAGGTTCATATGAGTTTTGTTATCTTAAAAAATGTTTTGATGAAGCTATTATACCATTTTATAACAACATCAAACAAGGTTTTCAAAACTTACATACCAACCTCTGTAATGAAGTAACTGAGTTCAAACGTACTTTTGAACAACTGGATCACTGAGTATGGAACATAATCTTGCTTTGACTAAAAAGAACATGCAAAATAAGAATGAAAAATCTTATGATTCTAATGAGTGCTTTAATTTTTGATAGTATTCGTATAGATCACGCTCATTGTGCTTGCTTCTGTTAATGTAGTTGGTGCCCCCTAATTCTGATTGCATGTGTGCTGAACTCATGATCTCGTTGGCGATAGGGAAACACAATTGGTTCTGACTTGAAAGCTGAAATTTGAAAAGCAACAAAAATGATTAATGATTAGAACAACGATCTTCTTTTATTCAAAATGATCATGTAAACAACATGTTAATTTTCAAATTACAAAGAGGCTAATTTAAAATCAAAAGCTTTGCAGATTAACTCCAACTCCATTGCTCTAATGCAATTTTTGAAATTAACAAATTAAAGGATCAGCTTCAAGGGAGAGATGAAACCATTAGGAATTTTCATGCTCAAATAAACACCATGAGTATGTTGAATGTAGGATCCACTGTAGGTAGCTTTGATAAGCAGGCCTTAGAAACTGAGCTAACTCAGTTGAAAGATGCACTCACTTCAGTTAGAATTCAACTTGATGGGTATAAGGCAGAGAATGTGAATCTGAAACGACGTTATGAAGAACTGTCAAAATCTAATGCTTACTCACATTCTACATTCACCGCAAAGATTAATGCCTTAATTGCTGAGAATGCCAAACTAAAAACTGAGCTGAGTGGCAAAATGAGTAGTGGATCTACAGCCTCTGAGAAACCCAAAGTACTTGCTTCAAGGATGTATACCAACAGTTCAAAGTACGTTCCACCTCCAAAAAGAGCCAACTGGGTAAAACCAACCCCGTTGCCTAAGAACAAGCAAGTTACTTTTCAAGAACCCCTCAGGACTTCAAATAGACCGACAAAGAAACCACCAGTGCAACAAAACAAGAAGCCTAATGTTTCTGTACATCTGTCTACAAGAACCAAACCTGCCACTGAATCTCGCAAACCTATGCCAAAGTGCCACACTCGGAACCATCGTATCTTGCCTAGTAAAAGTGTGAACGCGAGGAGAGCAGCAGATCACAATAGGAAGTTGAATTTTGTTGATCATAATCAGTTTGTGATTCGTTCTTTGAAGTCTGTGAATACCAAAACCCCCTAGGCCAAACATAGTGTGAATCATACTAAGAAGGTTTGGAAAGCAACCAGAAATCATAATGTGAACACTACTAAGACAACTTGGAGACCAACTAGAAAGGTTGTTGGTAGTGTTAGGCCTCAGTGGAAACCCACTGAATGACATTTCGCGTTGTATGATAATTGTCTTTTAACTAGGATCATGGAACCCATTGTTGAGCCTTTAGAACTTACCCCGAGCGTTAGTTCTAGTTCCAAAGTTACTATGATCTCTAGGTTCACTGATTGTAAACTTAGTGATCGAAAGGCTGGTTCCAAGGGGATATATGGTATTTTTGAATGCTAAAGCATTATATCCTTTATATATTTGTGTATATTTGAGAAAAAAACAAAAAAAAAATAGAAAACGGAAAAACTCAAAAAAAATTAGATAAATGGCTTGCAGTTATTTCAGACTATAACCTGGACTTAACCCAGAGACTGAATGTACGTTTTAGTGCATTATTTCTTCCACAGACAAGAAGTTGTCTAAGACCCGGACACTTTTCTCATAAACAATTTGTTTTATCAAACGTGTTCGGAGTCACCATTCAGACATTGACCAAAACCCTTTCTATTATACCCGGGTCATTGTTTGAGGGGGAGAATCAGGTATACTAACAGTTTTGCAGGTTTGTTGGACGCACTGTTGCTGATTCTATTACAGAAAGATTGAAATGAGCCACAACCTACGTCTTCAGACGGTTTGATTTATCACTCCTGTCTCGGTATATTACTAAGGTCTTGTTTCAATAATCACTTGATATATGTGCTTAATTAACTCACCTCAAACATTGAGGGGGAGCTCGATACATCTTAAGTCCATTATAGATCAAAACCATACAAAAGTTGCATACTTTTGATCGGGGGAGAAAATGTGACTTAAAATATGAACTGATAACTAATGATTCGATTGATTCAAAATGCTAAGTCCTATCCTTGCATGTGCAAAACATCTTTCGAATATCGATGCACATGTATAGGGGGAGTAAAAGTGTTAATATACTCAACAATGTCAAGATACCAAAACTTTTGTGTAATACACAAGTATCTTGATAATTCACAAAGAATCTTTTGTTTCATGATTGGGAAAGTGATCTTAAGGAATGCGAAGGAATGAGATGTTGTACCACCAGGGTATTCGTAGAATACTCATATACTTGTCTTCGGACAGTATCCACTAGTGAGAATGACTCGTCTTACAAATACTTGTATGAGTTTGATGAGAGCCATGAGGCACTTCATATCTTTCGAGATATCTTTCAAAACATCATCAGAGCATTCTGATTTAAACTTTCGTTGTGTCCTAAATAAATTTCACAAGCACATCGAATGTTTTTCAAATCACGTTTTTGCCAACAGGCCTTCTATGGTACTTAATTGTATTAAGAAGTAAAACGCTGAACAAGGAATTATACGGTATAGTCAGCAGATAGTAACTGTACTGACTCACTCTTTACCATTCTATTAGTAGAAATACTCATAGTGTGTAAGTCTACGGACATCTGGTTTAGAGAACAGCAAGCATACGGGAATCTGGTACTTCGGTATTGGAGGACTTAAAGGCTTTGAGCTGGAAAACCTGTCAAGAAGGTTCTTTATTGAATCTATCTGATCACAGGTGCAGTATTCGTACTGTATGGTAATCGACTCACCATGTTTCTAAAACAAAGAGTTGACTACTCCAGAGCAAACGGCTACTGGTAAAGAGATATCAAATCCGTTCCTAGCTGATAGTTTGCTAAAAACTATAAGGTTATCATTGCACCTTGTAATTTCATATAAATGTTTTTGTTGGTGATCAATTTTTGGAATTAGGACAAACGACTCAAGGAATCGATGTAAACCACATGCTCATACTCAAAGACTCAAAGATATCAAGAAAGCTAAATACTTAAAGCTTCCGCACCTCTGAAAATCAAAGTCTTCTTCAAAATGATAAAGATATGAAGAATTGAAGAAGAAAGAACTTAAAAGCTTTCAAGATTACAACAAGTTTGAGCATGTCGGTCCAAAGTTCAGCAAATGGGAAATTAAAGTAAAGACCACATGAAGTTCATGGAATCAAAGATCAGAATCAAGTCAAGATGAAACAAGCTCTGAAGATTAAAGTCAAAGTGAAGATTGCTACAGCAAGCACAGAATATCAAGGGGTAAGGATTACAGGACTACATAGCTAATGAAATCTACATTTGAATGCTTACGATCAATTTTTTTTTTTTTTTGTAAAAATCAAGAGTGACCTCCTTAGGGGGGGGGGGGGGAGATTGTTAGAAACAAAGAAGTCTCGGTCACTAGTAGTTATTTAGCATTTACTAGCTCGTTAATTAATGATGTTTAATGTAATCGGGCCGACAAAGAAAAAGCCCGAAAAGCCCATCCAAAGGCCCATATGGCCGGCCCCTTAGAGGGTTATATATACCCCTTCACTTGTCTAGGTTTAGACCAAGTGGTGATTTACTGTAAACACAAAACACATATATCCTGTAAGTTTAATCATCCTTCATTATTTTTCTTTCCAGTTTTTTTCTCTTGATCTTTAAACATCAATCTTTCTTGTGAGATGAATATTTATTGGAACCATCAAAACGTGTGTATAAAAATGGGTGCATAAAAACATGTATAAAAATGTGTGTATAAAAATGTGTGTATAAAAACGTGTGTATAAACGTGTATAAAAACGTATCTATAAAAACAAGTGTATAAAATGTGTGTAAAAACGTGTATAAATTTTTAAATAATTAGAATATAATTTTTTTTTAAACCAAATTTTACGTTATTTATAAACGGCTGTTAGTATAAAGGACTAACGGTGCAAATGTTTGTTAGATAGCAACCGGTCAAGGGTCAAGCAGGTAACCAGCTACACAAGTAGAT
This sequence comes from Tanacetum coccineum, assembly GCA_026074375.1. NCBI lineage: Eukaryota > Viridiplantae > Streptophyta > Magnoliopsida > Asterales > Asteraceae > Tanacetum > Tanacetum coccineum. The sequence continues at coordinate 9,250 of BQNB010012890.1, forward strand.
CGAAATTCAAAAGTATGTTAGTAGAATGAAAAAAAAGTGGACTACATGGAACCATAAAAATGGTAAGTTTACTATATTTTTCAAGCAATTTTCCCTTAGTAAAACTTTAGTGGTTGCATTTTAAATAAATTATACATAGTTAAGTGTAAAATTATAAGTTTCCATGTTTTCTAATAACTTCAAAAAATAAACAAATAACCCCTTAGACTTTATACACCTAGACGTTATATTTTAAAAATAAAACATATATATTGTTTTAAAAATACAACATATATATGCACAAGATTATTAATATCAAAATGAAAACAAGAATTATTGTGTATGTAAAGAAATACACAATGTTATACCTATATGGAAGTTACGAACAATTTATGTTTTTCCTCCTTATGAGTTTAAGTAAGAACATCCGGGAAAAATATTATTTTTACTATATCGTTCAATAATGACTCTTTGTTATTCCATTTTATAAGTTTATCTCATGCGTACATGGGTTTGAATATTAAATACTGCTAAATTATTATTAACATGAATATAAATATCAATGCAAGCACGAATTGCTGTGATATTAAATCAAATATACGCGATTGTACTTATAACAACGACTAATTTAATTCTTATTTAAAGTTTATATAAGAAGATCTGAAAAAACATTTTAAAAAATCTTTATATTTTAACTTCATCAACATTCATTATGTGTTTTAAAGTCACATACTGTGTACAACAAGTTAGCAATAGTTAAATTTAAACAACATAAACCTCAACATGCACGTCACTTAAACTAAGTTAAAACTTTCATCCAACAAAAATGGGTTAATGACATTTAATAGCAACGTACTTTCCCATTTGAGCCATTATCAGACACGAACCCAAAAAAGTACCACAATACCCATCCAACTTTCAAATTCTGATTCATTATCATACGTTTTAGAGTCATCTCTTGCACCGTTAGTCCTTTTGACTAACGACCGTTTGTAATTAACTCAAAAATATGTTTTCTTTTTCTTTTCTAATTATTTTTTAAATTTTCTTATTATTTAATTATCATACGTGTATAAAAATGCATATACACACACACACACACACACACACACACACACACACACACACACACACACACATATATATATATATATATATATATATATATATATATATATATATATATATATATATATATATATATAAACGGATAAAGGACTAACGGTGCAAGAAAAAGAAAACATATTTTTTAGAAAAGAAAAAGATAATTAGAAAAAAAAATTATATAAAAACGGATAAAGGACTAACGTGTATAAGAAAATTTAAAAAATAATTAGAAAAGAAAAAGAAAACATATTTTTGAGTTAATTACAAACGGTCGTTAGTCAAAAGGACTAACGGTGCAAGAGATGACTCTAAAACGTATGATAAAGAACAAAAATTTGAAAGTTGGATGGGTATTGTAATACTTTTTTGGGTTCGTGTTTGATAATGGCTCAAATGAGAATGTACGTTGCCGACTCTCCCTCCTGTTCCCCTCCCCCTTCCTACCCCTCTCCTTATTACATACAACCCCCCACAAATTCTATTCCAAAAAAACCCAACACCCCCCGCCATTATTATGCTAACATAATGCAAAATATTTCCCCCCACCCAACCACCCACACACACTCCCCCCCCCTTCACTCTCCCTCCCCTCCTTGTGGTGACAGATGATAGTAGTGTAGCAAATTTTTATATGTTCGTAAACTAAACTAAGATTTTAAAACAAATTTGATTCATTGGTAAACCTCATGCATGCACGGAGCTTATAACTAGTAATATTAAAAATGCCATGCATACAACATACATAAACATTTTTCACACCAATAATCGGTGAAATCGGGGACGACGGGTTCGAGGCCTTAGGGACGGCATGTTGTTGCTAAAGAGGCTTTAGGGACGACATGTCCCCCCCTTGTCCTTCCCAGAGCCTGGTCCTTAATTACATTAGGGACGACAATTCAACCATTTAGCAACGACAACGTCGGGATCACATTTCTGATAGTCAAAGTTAACGAGTCGAGCCTACAAAGCTTAGGGAGGACATGTCTCCCCTATACGTCCTTGCTAAAGCTACTAAGCTAATCATAATTAATAAATTAATTATTTTAATATTTTATTTATATAAACTAAGTGACGTGGCAAGGTAGGGCCCACCCCTTTGGGGAGGACATGTCTTTCCCAAAGCATGCGGCACTAAACATTCACCATTGGGTCAAATTTAACCCGAACACATTTAGAGATAAAAATGAGATTAGCATGTATTTTTATCCTGTGTGGATTTGAGAGAGCAAAGAGAATGATAAGCATGGAGACACGTACCTCTCCAAGAAGACACGTATGTTGGCTTTTTAGTAAGTCACCGCCTAGTTTATAGCGAAGACGGGCCAAAAGAACTGGTACATACAACCCAAATACCGATATGGCCCAAGAACCAAACGACACAGCACTAATGCAAAACGACATTAATCAAAACAACTCTCGTTAATAGCCAAACGACATCGTACGCACGACTAATGTATAATATGTTAATTTTACAATTGCTTATTTTAGGTAAAATGACCTTTTAACTAGATTATTATTTTAAGCATAAGTGCCATATGTTTTATACTTTTCTATTTATCGTTGTTTATGTCATCTTTCTTATCTTCATGTTTTCTTTTTATCAAACGTCTCTTGTTACATTTATTATCGTAAGAAACAATGGTCGAGTACCTCTTAACTCCATAAAACTATCCACATTCGTCACGAAAAACATATAGTCAGAAATTATATATTATGTTTTTTTTATAAAACTACCCATCACCTAAACACATATAATCATAAAATATCCGTCATGAAAAATATATATCCGCATTCTTCACGAGAACCAACATAGACACCTTTTAAATTTTGTTGATAAAACTTACCGTAAAAACTAAAAACTGTGTTTTATAAAAATCGGACGATTTTTTTAAAGCAAATGATGCAAAGGTGCAAAGTGCTAAATGCCAATTTATATTATTTTTTTTACATTTTAAACATATCCCTACTACATATAAAGCATTTGGGACCTTCCCAAAATGGAAGTCTTAAAATATTAAGTTTACACACTTACTTATTATGGAATTGTGTCTTAAACATCTACAATTAATCTAACTTATAAAACACCCCCTACATGAAAAATACAACTAATAAAAAGATGGTATAAATGATGACAACTACTAACTAATGTGGTCATCATTTGTTTGATATGATACAAACGAACCATATATTTTCTAATTTTACAATCACTTATATATTATAACCAAAGGGTAATGGCCTTTTAACTACATTAATATTCTAAGCGTAATAGCCATATGTTTTATACTTTTCTCTTTATCGTCATTTATATCATCTTTCTCATCTTCAGGTCTTATTTTTATCAAACGCCTCTTGTTACATTTATTATCGTAAGAAACAATGGTCGAGTACCTATTAACTCCATAATACTATCCGCATTCGTCACGAAAAAACATAAAATCAAAAAATATTAGAGTTTTTTTTATAAAACTTACCGTCACGTAAAAACATATAATCATAAAATATTCGTCATGAAAAACATATATCCGCATTCGTCACGAGTACCAACATATACACCTTTTAGAGTTTTTAATAAAAACTTACTGTAAAAACTAAAAATCGTGTTTTATAAAAATCAGATGATTTTTTCAAAGCAAATGATGCAAATGTACAAAGTGCTAATTAAGTACTAAGTATATGATTTTATATTTATTACATATATTTATATTACAATAATTATTCTCTTCAAACTTACCTTACATAATTTCTTAAACATTTAGGTTTTCTTTATCTTTATAAGTACCTTTTTACTTGTATCTTCTACCTATGTGGGATAAATATAATAAACATTGTTAGTAATTCAAACAAGTGCCAAAAAAACTTATAATGTGTATTTTTATGGAACTAAAATTTCTTAACATGATGTAAATGATTTTTAAAATTTGATATGGTGTTTTTATTTAAAATTAACTTGCGACTACGGGACATTTTCAGTTACTTTAGCTTCATACCTCCATAATATACCAGCTACTACCTCTGTGCCACAACATCACGTGGGTAATCTACAGTTGTTATATGAGTTAATTTGTTATTGCTTAAAATTATTCAAAACTAAAATTGTCGTTATGTGTAAAGTTATTGTATCAAAAAATATAGAACTGAAGAACATTTCTCAGTAGAAGTTTTAAAGGCATAGTGTTAGTTGATAGTTTGTATTTGGCTCAAGCCCAGGTCCTATATTATTCCTATATATGTACCAAATATTATGTTTACTGAGATATACAGTTTTCTCAACCTACATGGTATCAGCCAAAGATATCGATCCCCAACCTACATGGTATCAGCCAAAGATATCGATCCATAAACCCAAACCCTAAAAAAATTCTGTCGAACCCTAACCCCTTCTGGTTTTATAATTTTTTGTCGATCATTGGATTTCTTATTTTCCGGTCGACGCGTTAGCTTCTGTTAATCAGGTTTCAGTCGATCATTGTTGTTCATGTTTTCTACCACTCGAGTTGTGTTATTTGTGGTTTTATATTTGTTTGATCTTGGTGGCTGCTCTTCGTGGATCTTCAGTTTGGTACTTGATTCGTACCTGTTGACATAATAAGTTGTTAGTTTCAATTCACTTTTCACGTTATCAACTTTCCGCCCTAACCCTAAACCCTCACGATGACAGTTACTACATCCACACCCGTCATCTTACTTTCGGACAAGCTTATGACCATTACCAACCTCACAACCCTTGTCCCTGTTAAATTAGATATTGATGAGATGAACTATTCATCTTGGGTGTACTTCTTCAAAAACCTTTGTAAAGGTCATGAAATTTTGAAACATATTTTAGGTGAACCAACGGATGAAGCCACCTCTAGTAACCCGTCGCCTCCCACCGCGGAATGGTTGAAGATTGACTACATTGTCCTATCATGGATCTTCATGACCTTGTCTAAAACCCTTCAACAAAGGATTTGTGTTGAAGACCCTCAAACGGCTAAGGAGGATTGGGATCTTATTGCTTTGATTTTCAAGGAAAATAAGCATACTCGGTCTATTGTATTGAAGGCGGAATTACGTTCTTTGAAGCTTGGAGATTTGAGCATTGACGCTTACTTTTGTAAGATCGAGTCCATTGATACTATTTTGACTAGTCTCGGGTCTCCTATTAGGTATAATGGAAATAATCAGTTAGGACAGACTAGTGGTAATGCAATTCCTGCTCAATCTTTGGTGTTACATAATGGACCACAACAACCTATTTCTTATTAGACCGGCCCACCGAGCTTCCCTCAGCTGCAGCCTAATGTTCTACTGGGCTTTGCTCCTCAGCCGGGTTCCTATCCACAGCCACAGCTGACCCAACCTAATTATGTTCAGCCGGCTCATGCCACTTATCAGCAACTAATGCTGGCCAACCTAGTTTTGGTCAGCCGGCCCAACTCATATCTCAGCATGCTTCTATGGTCCAAGCGGGTCAGTCCACTACATTGGGTCACTCGGGTTTAAATCTTGCGAGTCATGAGACATTATTGCCAAATACGTTTAATGCTATGACGCTTCAGGATCCTACTTCAGGAAATTAGAATACATGAGTAACCTAAAATTAAGTTTTTTTAATATAATATATTATACATACATACATTTGTTGACTTGCTTCCATACACAAAAGAAACAGTAACCATTTTTTTAATCTATTAAATGATTATTTATTCCCACTAATTGTAATATAACAAGGTTTTTAACCCGCGCTTCGCAGCAGAGCGCGGGGTTTCCCGCTTTCGTTGCGGCGGTCTTTACGATACAAATTGCAGTGTTTACCGGCTACTTTTGTTGGCTGTTTTTGGGATTAGCTATGAATATGTTTAAGATAAACTATAATTCTAATCATGTTAAATGAATTGCATTCATTGTTTAGAAATGAAAGAAATGTGGTGATAGTAAAGTATGTAAGGTAGAATGCAGTAGCAAAGACACTGAATTTATAATTACATTGATTATGTACTAATAATTTATGCATGTATATGAGTTGTGAAATTATACATGAATGTTGTTAGTGTACTATGATCATGTGCTCCCTTCAACGGGTGGAGGATTGAAAGCTAACGGGGACTCTTTGTTAAAAGCCTATTTATATTTGCCCTGACCTTTGATAGGTTGACTTAACCTAGAGGACCTTGATAGTATTTGAGACAGATTATCGGCTTTTCAAGGAAAAGGGTGACAAAAGAGCCGTCGTGCTCTATTTTTCCAGGAACTAATTGAGGCGAGAAGTTGCCATCTTCACACTCTGTAAAACACAAAACAAACGAAAGATTAAGTATTCACTACATGGAAAAAAATCAATTTTATTGGGCTTATGCTTAAACGGCGTTTAAAACTACTGAACAGATCATTGGTTTAACAACTTTAACTAACTCTTTTTACTTTCTAACCAACTCTTTCTAAGATTCATTTGTTTGATTTCCATAACTTAATTTTTCTTCAATTAGCTTTTAATTTATCATGAATTGGTAGAGCTAATAGCAAAACAGGCTTACGATTAATCACTTTATTTATCTGTTATGTTAAGACATCGCTACTGCTATTTGAAATTAGCTTATATCGCTCATGTAAATAGCGTATTGTGTTTTGGTACAACAAATAAGCACTTTCCTGGTCGCAAACTAATATAACAAAAAAACACAAATAAATAGTTGAAACATTTTTTGTACTGATCTAGCAATCTAACACGAATGAGTTTTCTATCATGTGGTGACAACTGACTTCTTGAAATCTTTAGATCATTAAACCTAAAACTCGGTTCTGTCTAAACATCAGCTTCCTTCAACACAAATTTGAGGGTGGCACTAATAGGGGTTTCCTTAGTAGTGATTTTAACTAACATTGCATAATGTTCAACTTGTGTTTTCGTATACTACAAACTCATCTTCAGCCAATACTAAAAAGGAATCTCAGAGTTTTTGTTAGTTCTAGGAAGCACATTTTTATTCTTTGTTTTACCTTATAAGAATCTGTTATGGAAATCCTTACTACAGTAACGGCAATTAGCTTGTGATAAGGGCATACTAAAGTTCCATGACATATTAAAGTAAGTAAAGCATAAAAAAAAAAAAAAAGCATAGTAAAAAAGTTGTGTGGAGCTTACTTCTCACGATTAACATACAATAACAATCATGAACATGCACAGGGCTCAAGTAGCTTACCCATCGGATACAACTTGTGAAAAACTCTGTGTGACTTCGTTTAATAGAATCCAGGTGCAAAACTCATAGTACTTTAGTGAATTGCCAGTTAAGCATTTTGCAATAGTGTATACAATACATTAAATAAGTTTAGAGCCGCATAACGAAAAGATTTAATATCTAAATAAGACTAAGGGGGGTATCTCTCATGTTTAATTCTTATTTTAACCCCCACATATAAGCAAAGAATCAAGAGGCATATCGCAAACCAAAGGTGTTAAATATCATCGTATGCTTAAAATATTTTAATCTTAAGGTGTCTAGACAACGTAAATCATATTAGGCTTCATATATAAACCAATGGTGTTTGTTTTACCTTGTTTTTAGGCTTGTGAGCTTATTTGTTTTGGATGCAATCCAACCACTGCCATGCTCTTTTGATATGCAATTTCATAAATCGAATAAAGAGAAAGTAAACAAAATCACAGAAAGCTCGACTTTAGACGCAAAATTCAAGTAAAAAATATTATGGTTGTCAATATTAGAATAAAATTTTGTAATTAACTTGAAACACATAAAAAGCTTTTGGGGAAACGAGTCGGGGCAAGGCTTTATACTGACTTTCGGGGCAGGCAACGATTGGTGACGGGTTCCGGCTTACCCTTGAATGGGCTGCATTTAAAGATTTGTTAATCATGGAAGCACATGTGTGTAAAAGAGCAACTAACTAAGAACTCACTCAAATGGTGGAAGTACTTTTTCCTTCTGTATATCCATCAGGCGGCTGCCACGTTGGTAGGCCAAAGTCTTCAACCTTGCAAGAATATCAGGAAACATGGACATTTTATTATTTTGAGGCTCAGATAAGTGAGCAATCGGATATGAGGATACGGCCACCATGGCTGCAAACTTAGCAAGCTTGCCCTGCCAAGGTGCACATAATCCGAATTTTAAATGAATCTCCTTAGTGACGCTCAAATATTATCATCACAGCCTCGCTCAAATATTATCATCACAGCCTCTTGGAATCGATATCATTATCATCTTACAAAAAACACACACTAAATAAATAGTGCATACCACACATACCACACACCACTTTTCTGTCTAGGCAGTCCCGCTAAAAAAATGCCACACGGGACTGCCTTTTGTTTAAATAGATTACAAACCCGCAAACAGTCGCACACCGATCAACATCGCCACACACCATGGACGGCGGCAACGAATAGAGTGTAGCATCAGTAACATTCGGCAACAAAGACTACAAATGTATTTACTACTATGGTTTCACAGCAGCAACAAAAACACGTGTCAGCAAGGACGTAGCAACTTTTTTTCAAACCAAGAGGCATAGTGACGCCTAACCAAGAATCAATCGTCAAAAATCTAACGATGAATTTCATAAAAAACCAACAATTGCATTCTCTTTGTTCACTTGAATCACCAACCCTGAGCGTCACGCACCGATCAACATCGACACGCACCATGAACGGTGGCAACGAAAAGATCGGTGGCATCGAGCGGTCGTGATCAGAAAAGGCACCACTCCACAGTAAAGAGAAGGGTAACCCGCCGTAGCTGCAAATGTAATATTGCCCCGCCAAGATGCGGATAAATCTCAAGATGGTTTATTTTTTTAAATCAAATGTAAAAAGCTTTGGGTTAAACAATAGACTTACACAAATTTCCACGGCCATGTTTATCTCAACTACCCAAATAAACAGTAGCAAAACACTTTGATAGAGTTTTTGGTATCTCAGTCAACCCCTAAACAAAAAGCTTCATCATTATCATCATCATCATCACATATAGGAGCTGCATAAATCAAAAATCACCTCAACTAAAGCATAAAACCATCAAAGGCAAACCAAAAGCACAAACTTAAATTCACCAAATAGCCTAATTAGCAGGAAACCCAAAACCCTTATTAAAATAATTAGACCTCAAAAAATTAAATGAAACAACATGTAAAAGGTAAAAGTACCTTCTATAAGGTTAAATCCCTCACAATCGTCACACTCCCATGACAAAACGTTCGTGAGTAATTTGTGTCCAGGCGGTGACATGAGAGAGAGAAGAAATAAATCTCAATGTGTGTTTTAGAGATAAATAGGTCTAAGATGTATGAGGCGGTGGGAGGTTTGTGTGAATCCAGTTGTTAACCAAAACAGAAAAGAACAAAGTGAAGGAGAGGGACACGTACGATCGTACGTGTCAGCAAGTGGAGAGTGAGAGAATGATATATACCGAGCGGGAGAACGATATATACAGAGCGAGAGATGAAAGAGTTTAATAAAGGAGGTCATTAAATTTGCCTCGGGGCAACGATCTTAACCTTTAAATATAAGGTATAATAATAGTACTTCTGTTCTAGCTATTTGTGATACAGTTATTTGAGAATTGTTATGTCAGTACACGTGTCTCATCATTCTTTCTCACGGGGCAACATAATATCTTCCTAAGAGTAAGGGGTATGGTGGCTTAAGCCACAAAACAAAACGGGCCCCACAGGCTGCCACATCAGCTTTTCACTCCCACTCAAAAATACCCTTCACTCATAACACACCTTCATCTCTTCAATTGTTCCCAACACTAACCTTTTTTTTTTCTTTCAATTTTTTTCACACACTAAATAATTGGTTTTCACACAAATTAAAAATACCAAATACAAGTCCATTTTAAAAAAAACATTGCGAAATTCAAATACTAATGCGAAAATAAAAAATACATCATATTATACATAAACTCATGTTCGTGTTGATTGTTGATGTTGTTGCCAAAGATGCTCAATGGATATTACGTTGATGCTTGCGTGCTATATTTTATATCAACGCAGTTCTTGTCTTTTTTTCGGTCGATATCGCATCGCTCGACCCTTGTCCTATTATATTTGGTGGGGACTAAATATTAATTTCTTTGTCAAATCGGTTAGTTAACGCATTACTTTTGATCTTCTAAAATCTATTATGCAATTTAATGCAAGTATGCATAACTCTGCGTCGCTTGCTTGATAGTCCAAGCACGCCCAATTGACTTATAATTCCGCCTAATGTCCTTGAAGGCACCAATGCTCTTTCAATATCTTTTCGAGCAACCTTCTTATTTACGTTTTATATAATTACATTCTTCTCTGACTTGCAACCGTAATGATTTAATAAAAGATGCCCATTGTGAGTAAATGCCATTGGCTAGATAATACCCTTTCTCGAATGTAACCCCGTTACATTCAAACGGGAGCCTCGGGGTTTATGCCATAAAGAAGGTTGTTCAAATAATGGAGAATTATTCAAAACAGTTAAATCGTTATTTGACACCCGCTACCCAAAAAATGCATGCCAAATCACAAATCTTATAAGCTAACTGCCTCCCAGCATATAGTTGGGTACTTTTTATCACCTTACCCAAATTGACATGCCATGCTTTTGGGCAATTTCTCCATTCCTAGTGCATTCAATCACTGCTTCCAAGCTATTCAGGAAATAACCATGATTTTTATGGGTGCGATGTATAACTTTGAATGTCATTGAAGTCGATTTTCAGTAATTACTGGGGCATAAAACAATTCGTTAACGGACACATAGTAAAAAAATCTAAACAAATCACTTGCGGCAATGACCTACCCATTTGTAAATACTCATTATAACGAATCAGGTGTTACGCCGTATGCTCAATTGATTTATGGCGATAGTGCATTTATAATAACACTAAACGGGTTTACTGTAGCATTCGGGGTACGGACCTAAAGATTCAAAATGCGGAGAAAGAGGATGGTGGGCAGTTTTCAATGTAATTTTTCAATACTGAGACTATGTCTAAAAATATTTTACGGCTTATACGATGCCGTAACCGAAAATAATAATCGGGATTTGTGGTAGTGGACCAAACTTAGTCCGACCATCAACGTGCTTCCGCTTCTACCGTTCACGATAGATATAGGTTTCGGTGCTACAACCGCTCTGCTTCTTCTTGTGGGTGTGCTCTAAACCATCCATATTCAAAAATCATGTCAAGATCTTTGAAATCTTGAACATCGGAATCACCACTTTCGGAATCACTCATTATGTTTATTGTTTGTAAGATGTAGTGTTTTGAAAGGATAGTTGTATAAAATTTGATAAAATGAGGTAGTATTTATAGTGTAAAAGTGGGTATAAATTAAAAAAAAAGTATTTTTTTAAATAAATATCAACGGCTAATTTCCAACGTATATATCTTTTGTCGCTTTGCTTCGTCGTAGAACTGGCAAGGGTGTCTCATTTTTGCAAGTGGCCAGCCTCGTCGGTATGGTGACGAGGGCAGTAACCCATTTCATTCTCGATCTATTCTTCTTTTTCCCACGCGAAAAATTTCACAGTAGCCAATTGGAATGTGTGTTGTCTAGAAATAGCCCTGACTAATTTTTTTTTCCAAAATAGCCATATGGATCGCGCACCTTTATAGAGCGATTTACTTTTGGACACGTGTCGCCATTTAAAACAACTGATAGAAAAAAAAACAAGCCTTAATCTTATTTACATGTATATCACGCCCCAAATGGAGCTATTTACATTTTCAAAATTGCAAACTAACAAAGTCAGACACTTTTGGTATTTTCATGTGAATCTCGCCCCATTTGGCGCTATATTTTTTTTTGTAATTTAGGGTTCGAACAAGCTACAGTAATCAAATAGTATCATCTTTGTATTCTTCACACATGTCTGGGAGTATTGCAATCATGCGAGTTATTCTCAGAGATGGTTTTGTAGTATATGTTCGTGCTTCACTATAAAGGTATCTGATAGCAAAAGAATTTAGATGAGCAAAAAAAAGAAACATTAGCAAAAGAAAAGATAAATTATCAAATTCAAAGAAACAGAGCTGAAGGTTTTATTGAAAATGGGTTTTATTGTGTGAAGGTTTCATTGTTTGTGGTATTTATATTAAAAGGATATTTTGTTTTTTTAGGTGGTGTGGGTGTGGCGCATCTATTGTAAGGTTATTGTTTTTTGTGGAACTCCGTGGGTTTACTTGTTATTATAAGCATGGATTGCATGGTTACAGGTATATATTTTTATTGTTGTATCATGTGATTTATTTTATGAGTATGTATGGTGTTGTAATATATGGTTATGTTTTTTAGTTTAAATAGGTACCCCATTTTCTTATACTTGTAGAAGTAAGTTAAGTGTTAAAAAGTAGTAAAGGAATTTAATTATTGGCAGTCCTCGGATGAATTGTTTAGGCAATACTGTTTTGGTTGGGTATTAGATCTAACTGATTTTGTAGTGAATTGTCAAATTAATAATTTATGTGATCTGGCCAAATTGATAATGAAATTGTTTCCTTTTGAATTACTATATAAATTATGATTTAAGTATACCTTTTTGGAGAGAGGAATTCTGCATAGTAACTGGGTTAAGGTTTGGGTCGACATTTGGGAGGTGGTTGTTGGCCCGAGCTCATCTTCCTTTAGACGACGTGTGTTTCCGTCAGTTTTAGATGGGCAATCTATTTCGGGTTTTGACATAGCAAATGCGATTCTTGGCCCTACATTTGCTGATTTATACAACGAAGATGCTGTTGCCCTTTGTTGTCTAGGCATCTTGCAACTTGTTTTGTTAGGTTATGAGAGTAAACGTAAGGTCCCTGAGTGGTTGTTAAGAATAGCAAATGATAGAGTCGCTTGGGACAAATATCCTTGGGGTTCATATGTGTGGCCAACATTGTACTTCTCACTTAGGAACGCAAACGTTAGACGTTGGGGGCCATTGTATGTCGATCCGCCTGCAAATGAAAATGATCATACAAGGTATTCACTAATGGGATATACTTGGGCATTCAAGGTATGTACAAAAATATGTTAATAATATATTTAAATTAGCTTTTAAGTTATTTTGTATTAATGTAAGTAATTAAAACAATGTGTTTTTTAGACTTGGATTTTGGAGTCTTTCCGAGTTACTGCGATCCGGTATTATGATCATTTTAATCGGTATCCTAGGGTTGCTGCTTGGAATAAGAAAAAGGGAAGGTTTTTGGCAGAGATGGTTATTTCTTTTTTTGATGTGAGTTTGATTTAAGTTAATAGTTTATTAAGTTTCTTATGTTATTTATTTAATAATTAATGTTTTTTTTAAAGGGAAATATACCTGTTGCGAGATTGACACCAGACGATTATGAGGCTCGATCGGACTGATGGATTTCTAGTAGGGCATACTTTGACGGCTTTATTGATCAAGTTGAACGAGTTCCTTTGCTTTAAGACCGACAAAACCCAGTATGATAATTTCCATTTGATATTTACCGAACAGTTTGCTGAACAACAATATTGAAATGAAACTAGACAAAAGAGACGGTTGATGAAATTAGGGAAGAAATGCTAAAATTAAGAGAAGAGATGAATGCTCGGCCGGTGCGACAAGAGAATACAACACCGATTATTGTTGGACAACATTATGGGTTTAGCGATTTTAGTCAATTCCAAAGCAATCAGGTATAATTTTTGTACATTTTATATAAGTTATTGTAATTAATTAATAAAATTTTGTATTTATGGGTGTTCTCAGGGTGGGATGTCTTCATTCAAGCAACCAAATTTCCAAACCCCAATGCGGTCCCAACCTGGTTCATCTGATTGGCAAAGACAGATGCCAGAGCAGTCGGCCAGTCACTATTGGCAACCCTCCTCGCAGCCTGGTTCTTATTATTCGTTTGGTCAAGTGCCATCTCATATGAGGAGGCAATTTGCAATATCTATGAGAAGACAACATGATGTTGCTGACACAGTTGACAGGTAAGCCTAGTTTTTTATATGAATCAATATATAGATACCCATACATGAAATTAATATATTTTTTATTAATTATTGTTTTTAGAATATTCCAAAAAGGGAAAACAGGCATACTGCATACACTAGCAAATATCTAGCTTATACATTCACGTACAACATGCTACTCAATGGACCAATTGCAGAGAGTATCTAAAAACAAAAAATATGGGGAAGAAGGCTAATTTATCGCCTTTTAATCTTGGGGGTGTTTTTGAGGGTGACAATGAAGCAGAGAACAACGTTACGTTTTTGGGTTCCCATTTTACTGGCAATATCTTATTCTATGAGAACGTGGACCCTGCAAAGGTAATTTCTAATCTTGTATATAAATGAACAAATAAAATAATGTAAGTATGTGTATATTTTGGTTATTTATTCGTGGTTGATTAGGTGCGGAGACTGCATTATGAAGACATAATGCAGTTTCTAAATAACCCCCTATCAGATATACTTGGACTGTTATATGAAAGGTTATATAGTACCAGTTTCTTTTTGGCAAGAATTGGCCCCTCTTTTGTGTAGGCCTGACATGCAAAGACTTCCATATGACACCCCAAATGGTTGGTTGGCTGGAGAGGTAAGTTTATTTATACAAGTTTAATAAAGCGAATTGAGTAACTTTATTAAATCCCTTTAGCCAAAAACATATATTTATTTTGTTACAATGTTTTGAATCAGCACATGAACTCGTGGGTCGAGTTAATGATTAGGAGGAGGCCTTTGAATGCCAACTGGACAGTGGCGTATACTAGTACAATAAGTGTACATCCAGAGAACAACCAATTTATCATTATGAATGACCCTCACGTGATTGGAAACTTTGGATTGGTTCACGCGTCCGTATCCATCGGAATAATGTTGAGTGGGTACTTATTTGTTTTTATGTATTTGTTATAATCTTTTAATACAACTTAGATGATTAGTATTGAATTACTTTATTTTTTATCTGTATAGGTGTTCTTTGCCACTACAATGTTTGCCGAAATATCATTGGGACAGGGTGTTATACATTTAGCGAGCTCACATTTTTACGTGTTTGACTCCATGTATAGTAGAGGAAACTACGATGTGATATCGAAACTGATTGAATGCTGGACCCCTGTGCTTAATCGAATTTTGGAAGATCGTGGATGTTTTAATGGAACTAGACGACCGTATAATTTGGACTATTCATACAACCAGGTTTGATATAAAGTCCATCAACCCAACACCAATTGATCTCGATTGTGGAGTCATACATGTTGGTTTATCTATAGTTTGATGTTCAAAATAAAGCCAGTTAGTAATAGGTAATACTGAACACTTTTTGAGAATTTTAGATATCAAATGTGTGAACGTTTTTATAGGTGTAGGTGTGAGGATACTAGAGATTGTGGTTATGATTAGTTTTGAATTTTGTAAGTGTTGTATGTTAAAATCCTAACGCTTTGAGTGAAATAATATTGTATCATGACTTTGAATTTCTTTGAATATTTCAGTCCATTTATATTTTTTTGGGTAATGTTTTATTATGAATGTACCGACATATATGCTAAAAACATTACATATATAATGATAAACATTACATAATAATGTTAAGGTTTACCACTACCACATCCAAGAACTGATTTTGAAAATCACATTACGGAATTTAATAACAATACTGAATTTGAAAATTACAATGATATTAAAAACATTACATAATAATGTTAAACTAATGAAACCGTATCCTTTCGGAAAACCTCAACCACATTTCTTGTTGTAATGTTAAGGTAATGCTCTGATGGTTTAGGAGTAAAAACTGATACATTAGCAAGTATCATAGCAACTCCTACAGTAATATCATTTCCATAACTACCCACATCAAGGACTTTGTAGTGTATTGTTCCATGTACTGTACCCGATAGATCTTTCAGAGTGACATTTAAATCTCCAAGAACATTCGGAGCACAAGACTTGACAATTGCAACAACTTGTTCAAGTTTTCCCTTTTTAAGAAAGTTATCGATGTCTCCCAAACATCCTGTTACAGTGCCACCAAATGCATTCACATAGTTAGTGGCGCTAACCCACGCCACACTGTTAAAATCAGCATCCTCACCCACATCCTCAACAACTTTCTGCATATATTCTTGTGTCGCCATTAAAACCCCATCCGGATCAAGAATAAAAACATTTTCTTTAAGCAGTTTGGCTCGCTGAACAAGACCCGCAGGACCGGGTATTATCCTAACTGTGTTTGAGGTTGAGGAAGATGGTTCAACACGTGTGCTACTAGAGAGCTGAACAATACCCGCATGACCGGGTATTATCGTAACTGGATTTGGGGTTAAAGGAGATGGTTCAACGATACTCTCAACACACAACCACAAAAAAAAAAACAAAAAACACAACAAACCAAACCACAACTATAATCCATAATCTCCACAAATGAAATCTACCACTCTCCCAAAAAAAAAACCAGGTTGTTAAAACTTGGAAATCGTATACTATATCTAGACTGAATTCCCATGGTTCATTTTCGTTATTGAAATTGGAATCCATTTGAGAGAGTTGGAATAAGAAGTTGTGTGACAAATTGAGGAAATGGTGCGGGCTATTTATAAGGAAAAATTTTGAAAATATTAAGAGAGTTGGATTAGAGAAATGTTTTTTTCTGTAACAGATAAGACAACTCAATGACAATGCTGTCTATCACTTCAAATTACACGCGATTGTGTAAAGTATCTGACAACTAGTCCGCTTTATCTTAAATTTATAAATGCTTATAAATGCTTAAAAAATCAAATGACATGACCGAATTTAAAATTACATTACCAATCTACTAAAAATAAAATACATAATTTAAAAATACATATGGAACAAAACACTTAGACAATGCATGTTAACTTAAAAAATTAAATAGATAAAACAACCGACACTAGTTATTAAACAAGCAAGCATACAAATTACAATCCAAATGACAAACTACTCTAAACCAAGATTGTCCATGTCATTGTAGAGTTCGTGAAGTAGTGCAGTCGAATTACGTGTGTGTTGTTCCGGATGCATATGCATTTCGACTGCTGCCTCGAGTACTTTTATCTTTGCAAGTAAGTGCTTGCAGTTTGAGCACCCTCCACTTATTGAAGTTCCTGAATGATGGTTTTGAGGTGTTGTAGTTCCTGAGGAATAGCTATTAGGTGATGAAGGTTCTGAGTAATAACTTGCAGTCGATGAAGATCCCGGAGAACTGATTAGTAGACGGACCCGTTCTTCTTTCCATAAAAAAAATTTACATCCATAATCATTTTCCTTAGGCTGTTATATAGTAAATAAATTAATAGTTACAAAATAAAAAGATTAATATAGAAAACACCAAAAATCAAGTGGTTGTTCACCTTAGATCGTGGACATGCATAGTAAAGTTTACCACGGGTGTTAGGCTGGTACGATTCTCGGAGAACAACATCTCCTTTTCCACAACGACATGCAAAAGCTTCATATGGCGCCATTTTCATTATTGCAATGTAATCTATTAAAGAGTTGTATGAATTAACGAATATATGTGCTAACGTGTTGTTTGCAAATTGTTTCCAAGTATGGTATTTATATTACAAAAACAGATTTGACAAGTCAGATATGCCAAATCACTGAATATATAGAAACATTGACTTGACTAGTCCCCTGACAGTGGTTTCATCACTTTACGTGATTTATGACATGATTTTGACAAATCACTGACAGATTATGCATTTTAATAATCAAGTAATGTTTGGTTTATGTAGGTCAGTACCTACAACGATAGTGGGTAGCCTAAGGCATTCTTTATAAATTACAATAAGAACAGTAAATACAATACGAAATCCTAACAGAATACATAGAGTTGTAAATTAAAACATTACATATATAAACTAATGCGGTTTTAACATTAATATATTATTCGATTACTTGGTTCGTTAAGTAGAATTAGTGACTCTTTGTGTGGGCATTGAAAAATGAATCACAGGTTTGCTTCGACACGATGTTCTCAAAGGTCAATCAAACGAATTGGATGGAACTCACCTTGCGGTGAGCTGATACCATTGATGGACAATTTCTGCTTCACTAATGGTGGTTAATCATGAGTGAATAAGTAATTTTGAGGTTAATTGGAATTGTGGGTGTGGAATGTTGAATAGAGACTGCACGATGAAATTAACCATCTTGTAGTCTACTGCCCACTGCATAATATAAACGGAAAATTCGAAATCAAAGCTTCCAGATATTATAAGATGAGTCTTCCAAGCTGAGAATTTTAGTACGGAGGTGAAATACTCCCAACTAGTACCTGTCCTGCATGTCTTGTACATGTAACTTGTGATGTAACCAAATCAAATGAAACTATCAAGTAGTTTTTGGTAGAAATACCATCATCGTTATAATACTTTTCTGAGGCAATCCAGAAAATTTTACCCTGTATAACTGCTTGACCTGACCGTTTTATTCTTATTGATGGACGTGGCAAACAGTCATAATCAAGATTATACCAAGTTCTAGAGCTTAACGTAGACACCGACACATACCATGGACCGTCAGTGTATAATGGGTAATTTATCTTCAAGATGGTTGGTTCTAGAGTGACAGGACAAATACCAAAACCAAATATCATTTTTGGTGAATCAGGTTGCCGTATGTAATTAGGGACTGATATTGCAACTGATTTTTTCATTGATGGGTTCCAAAGGACAAGGAATGAATTTTCTGAAAATGAAAAACACCATATCCCTTCAGATGAAGCAACTGGTTTTAGAGAGAACAAATCTAAATTGGAATCAAAATTCCTAAATGCTAAATTTTCATCAAATGAATGGATATAACCTTGAAGATTATGCATAAAGCTTAAATTAAAACAACAAGTATTTGTCTCACGACAGCCATAATTATGAATGAAGTCGAAACTGTCAATGGAAAACTTCCATTGCTTTGAAACAGCACGAAATTGAAGTAAAGACTTCACGAGAAGTCTATTCATGATATCCATTTGAATGTCAAACGGTATGTTGTCCGACATATTTACTTTAAGAAAAAGTTAGATAAGGTTGTATGGTGAAATTTTGATAACAACTCAATTACTGGTTATGGTTCTAAGATTAATTTTACTGGGTATAAATACAGCATTACATATAATATTTAAAAGCATTGATAGGACAATTCTCTGACATTTTTTAACTTTTATTTAAAAGCATTGATAGGACAAGTCTCTGACATTGAGTATATCACGCTTAACTTTGCGCGATTTACATTTTTTAACTTTTATTGAAAAGCATTGATAGGACAAGTCTCTGACATTGAGTATATCACGCTTAACTTTGCGCGATCTACATTTTTTAACTTTTATTTAAAAGCATTAATAGGACAACTCTCGGACAATTGGTTATAACTGTTTAAAATGGAGGCTATTTACATTTTTTTTTACGTATATATTTATAGATTTATATATTATATATATATATATATTTTTTATATATATATATATATATATATATATATATATATATATATATATATATATATATATATATATATATAAAATTCTTGAAACCAATATGTATTGATAACATCCTTAAAACAACCCCTGAAAACAAGGGCGTCAATATTAAAAAAACTCTCAAGTGCTTTAATGCATGTTAATAAAAACCAACGAGGTACAATACTTTCAGAAAAGATTTTGACATACTCAAGCTTAATGAATTGGTGATGCTGAAATTCAATTTGGAAGCATAAGCTGGTGATAAAAAATTTTCGTTTAAGCTATCGTCATTTGATTTGCTGGTGATAATTCAGAACGTCGCAGAGGTACAATTTTTTGTTGGGTGTGCTTGTAACTCCAATGATGAATTTGCACATTTGTTTGTTTCTGAACAAAAAAACGATCAAAAAAATATGTTCTTTAATTTTTTTGAATCAACAACTTTAGAAAACGAAGGCCCATCTTATCCAGAAATACCATCGTCTCATTTGAATAATAGTTATAACAATACGTCTTTTTTAAACAATGGTTTGTCTTGTGATTTAGGCCAAAATGATTTTCATATCAACGAGTCCCTACACTTGCAAAATGAGCCACATTTTTCAAATCCTGAATCCTCGTTTGACTTCAGATCAAACAAATATAACACAGATGATGTGGTAAATGAAAACCCCCAAAACAAAATCCATAAATGGCAAAAGTTCATGTCTTTTCGAGCATCTAAATTCCGTGACACCGTTTACAAGGCAAAACCTAATATTTCAATGCGTATAGTCAACAATCTGAAGGTTCAAAAGGGGAAGCTTTTTACAACAAGAATCTTTGATTCTTGGCTTTAGGTTGAAAGCTGTAAGAAGAAGTTTCAATTTTTATCTTACAGGATCAACCCCGAAAAGATGTTACCTTCAAAGGCTTTCATTTAAGGAAGTGATTGGATCTCCGGGCTTAGCTGTGGGATATAAGAAGAATTTTACATGACATTCTTAATGATGTTCACACTTGTTCCAAGACTCAAACATATTGTTATCCCACTAGTTAATCCATTACACAACACTAATCTTTACCAAATTGCTAGAAAATAAGATGGAATCTTAGAGAGAGAAAGTAGAGAGATAAACTAGATTAGATTAGAGAAAGATGGGACGTTACATGTTATGGGAAAAATGCACCAACACCCTTCACCAAGTGTGGTGAAGGGATATTTATACCCATGCCATGCTAGGAGGCTTATGGGCTTGTAACTTGGGAAGGGCTTGGCATACTTGGGCTTTAGCCCGAAAACACGGACATATTTAGATTACTATCCATGCCCGTTGGAACCCGACTAGGCCTTGTTACTAATACAAGACCTAGTTTGACTTTCTTAGACCGATAACATTCTTGTTTGACTTAATATAATTAAGGCTAACAATCTCCCCCAATGTTGAGGTCTCTTTCTCAAAACTCCTCTGTGCCACCGATGAGATTGAAGATATGACGATTAAGGTTTATGCTTTGCCTTGTTATGGTCTTGTCTTGTTTGTAATGGCATGTTATCCCACTAGTTAATCCATTACACAACTATGTTCTATACCAAAATGCTAGAAAATAAGATAGAATCTTAGAGAGAGAAAGTAGAGAGAGAAACAATTAGATTAGAGAGAAGTGGTGAGATACTCAAGTGAAGTGAATAATGTAACAACAACCCCTTCACCAAGTGTGGTGAAGGGATATTTATACCCATACCTTGCTAGGTGGCTTATGGGCTTGTAACTTGGGTCGGGCTTGGCATAGCTTGGGCTTTAAGACCGAAACACGGACAATATTAGATTATAAACCAAGCCCGTTGAACCCGACTAGCCTATTACAATACAAGACCTAGTTTGACTTTGTTTAGTCCGATTAACATTTCTTGTTTGACTTAATATAATTAAGGCTAACAATCTCCCCCAATGTTGAGGTCTCTTTCTTCAAACTCCTCTGTGCCACCGATGAGATTGAAGATATGACGATTAAGGTTTATGCTTTGCCTTGTTATGGTCTTGTCTTGTTTGTAATGGCTTTGTTCATCCATGCTTTGTGATCTTGATTTTGAGCCTTTATCTTTGAGATCGTTATCTTGCATCATCTCCTTGACTTGAATCGTCTTGATTTGACATCCTTGATCAACTTGTGCTCTTGACCAACATGCTCATACTTGATACATTCTTGTGTGACATATGTGATTATAAGTCTAACAATCTCCCCAATTGATGATTCTTTATTTGACTTTGAGGCTCTTTGATGGTGGGGAAGATTAGAATCAACTATCTTGATGTTGAACGATTGACTTTGAAAGCTTGAGTAAGAGCATGTGGTTTATGAATCTGACTTCGCTGGAATGAGGCTGCAACACCGTCGTCTTATCCTGAAATAAAACAGTTAGCAATAAAAGATGAATATGGCTTTGTCATTCATCTTGACTTCGGTTGCATTAATTCTCCGGTTTCCGTTGTTATATATACTAATACCTTAGCTCATCGCGCGCTCGCTCGTTAGATTCATAGAATCATCCACGCGCGCTCCAGCGCGCCCCGCGCCAGCTCAAGTGTCTCGGATAGAGATAGATACTCTCATATGTTGTTAGATTCGCTCTGCTTGCCTCAGTTCTCATTTACCGGAAAGTCTCAAAGCAGACAACACAGTAAGACAGTGAATCCTGATAGTTACTATCTTTATGATAAGTCGTCAATCATTTACTGGCTCCAAAATAGATCTCGCCACGCGCGCCTCGCACTCACAGCTCGCTCGCGCAAGATTATTCTTGCAAGTCAACCTGCCAAGGAGGCTCTTGTTGATGTTGGCTCAAGCGGGATTTCCTTCTTCACTGTTGAACTCCAATAAAGTTATCAAGCTGTAACAAAGAGTTCCTAGCATTATCCATGAGATCTTGCCAGAACATCTGTGTGATATTATGTTTTCTCGTGTAAGATGGAAATCCGCTTGAGCCAACATCAAAACTGGCTCTTGCAGGGTGACTTGCAGATTATTTACTGAATCGAGCTGGTGATAATGGTTATCATTTTGTCAAGTAAATGAATTGACGACTATTAATCAGGAAAGTTAGTATCCTATAAGATTCAATACTTACTGTGTTGTTTGCTTGAGAGTTCCGGTATATGAGAACTAGCTGCTTGGTAAATCTATTAATATGTGTTTAGAAGATCCTTCCCTTTGAGATGAAAACCATGTCAAGGGAGATTCTTTGGAATCTACCTGTTCAAAGGTATAGTATTTATACTATAACGGGGAAACCGGAGGGTTAAGCTACCGAAGTCAAGATGAATGACCAAAAGCATATTCATCTTTTATTGACTATCTGTTATTATTTCGAATAAGACGTTCGGTCTCTTGTTGCAGCCTCATTCCAGCGAAGTCAGATTCATAAACCACATGCTCTTACTCAGCTTTCAAGTCAATAGTTCAACTTCAAGATAGTTGTTTCTAATCTTCCCCACCATCATAGAACCTCAAAGTCAATAAAGTGAATCATCAATTGGGGAGATTGTTAGTCTTTAAAATCACATATGTAACACAAGAATGTATCAAGTAATGAGCATGTTGGTCAAGAGACACAAGTTGATCTAGGATGGTCAAATCAAGCGATTTCAAGTCAAGCGAGAGATGCAAGGGATAAACGATTCAAAGATAATGGCTCAAATTCTAGATCACAAAAGCATGGTTGAACAAAGACATTACAAACAAGACAAAAACAATACAAGGCAAAGCCATTAAACCTTAAACGTCATATCTTCAATCTCATCGGTGGCACAGAGGAGTTTGAAGAAAGAGACCTCAACATTGGGGGAGATTGTTAGCCTTAATTATATTAAGTCAAACAAGAATGTTATCGGTCTAAGAAAGTCAAACTAGGTCTTGTATTGTAATAGGCTAGTCGGGTTCAACGGGCTTGGATTGTAATCTAATATTGTCCGTGTTTCGGGTTTTAATGCCAAGATATGCGCCAAGCCCGGCCCAAGTTACAAGCCCATAAGCCACCTAGCATGGCATGGGTATAAATATCCCTTCACCACACTTGGTGAAGGGTGTTGGTTACATTTTCACTTCACTTGTAACTCACCACTTCTCTCTAATCTAATTGTTTCTCTCTCTACTTTCTCTCTCTAAGATTCTATCTTATTTTCTAGCATTTTGGTAAAGAACATAGTTGTGTAATGGATTAACTAGTGGGGATAAATGCATTACAACAAGACAAACAAGACCCATTTTAACAAGGCCAAAGCATAAACCTTAATCGTCTCATATCTTCATTCATCGGTGGCAAAGAGGAGGTTTTGAGAACGAGAGACCTCAACATTGGGGGGATTGTTTGCCTTAATTATATTTAGTCAAACTAGATGTTATCGGTCCTAAGAAGTTCAACTAGGTCATGTATTGTAATACGGCTAGCGGGTTTTCAGGGTCTTGGCTTGTAATCTAATATTGTCCGGGTTTCGGGGCATTATAAAGACCAAGTATGCAAGCCGGCCCAAGTTACAAGCATTAAGCCACCTAGCATGGCCTATGGGTTTAATATCCCTTCACCACACTGGTGAAGGGTGTTGTTTGCATTTCCCATAACTTGGTTAACTTCACATTTTCTCTCTAATCTAATCTAGTTTATCTCTCTACTTTCTCTCATCTAGTTTCCTCTTTGTTTTCTAGCAATTGGTATAAGTTTAGGGTTGTGTAATGGATTAAACTAGTGGGATAACAATATGTTTGAGTCTTGGAACAAGTGTGAACATCATTAAGATATGTAATGTAATATTTCTCTGTATTATCCCACAGGCAAGCCCGGAGATACCAATCACATTCCTTAAAATGAAAGCATTTTAGGTAACATCTTTCCGGGGTTGATCTGTCTATTAAAAATTAGAAACCTTCGCTTAAGCTTTCAACCACTAACAGCCAGATACAAAGAGTTATTTGTTTGTCAAAAGCTTACCCTTTTATACTTCTGATTGTTGACTATACTGCTTTGAAATATTAGGTTTTGCCTTGTAAACTGGTGTCTCCGGAATGTCAGGCTCAAATGACATGAACTTTTGCCATTTATGGATTTTGTTTTGGGGGTTTTCATTTACCACATCATCTGTTGGCTATAATTTGTTTAGTTTATTGATGGAAACGAGGATTCAAGATTTGAAAAATGTGCTCATTTTGCAAAGTATATGAACTCGTTGATATGAATCTTTTTGGCCTAAATAACAGACAAACCATTGTTTTAAAAAAGATGGTATTGTTTTAACGATATTCAAATGAGACTATGGTTATTTTGGTTTAGATGGCCTTGTTTTCTAAAAGTTGTTGTTTAAAAAAATTAAAGAACCATAATTTTTTCTTGAGCGTTTTTTTTGTTCTGGGAAACAAAACAAATGTGCAAATTCTCATTGGAAGTTACATGCTACACCCAACAAATACTTGTACCTCATGCGTCTATTTTTTTCGTCTGTGATTTCAACACAAAGTCTAATGACGAGAGCTTTAATCGATATGTTTATTCCAGGCATTTGCTTCCAAATTGAATTTCATGCTATCACCATTTAATTGTAAGTTGAGTATGTCATAATCTTCTGAAAGTATTGTACCTCGTTTGGTTTTATTAAAATGAATTAAGCACTTGAAGTTTTTTATATTTGACGCCATTTTTTTAGGTTGTGTTTAGGATGTTATCAATACATATTGGTTTCAAGAATTATATATATATATATATATATATATATATATATATATATTATATATATATATATATATATATATATATATATATAATATAT
Organism: Tanacetum coccineum; assembly: GCA_026074375.1. NCBI lineage: Eukaryota > Viridiplantae > Streptophyta > Magnoliopsida > Asterales > Asteraceae > Tanacetum > Tanacetum coccineum. Next base: position 34,573 of record BQNB010012890.1, read on the forward strand.
ATATATATATATATATATATATATAACGTAAAAAATGTAATTAGCTCACTTTTTAATAGTGATATACTCAATGTCAAGAGAGTTTGTCCTTTCATTGCTTTTAAATAAAAGTACAAAATGTAGATCGCGCCAAAAGTTATGGCGTGATATTACTCAATGTCAGCGACTTGTCCTTTCAATGCTTTCAATAAATGTTAAATAATGTAAATCGCGACAAAGTTAAGCATGTGATACTCATTGTCGTACTTGTCATATCAAGCTTTTAAATAAAGTTTTTAAAAAATGTCAGAGAATGTCCGTATACCATTGCTTTTAAATATTATATGTAATGTTGATATTTATACAGTTATATATTAATCTGTTAGAAAATAACCAGTAATTGAGTTGTTATCAAAATTTTCACCATACAACCTTATCTAACTTTTTCTTTAAAGTAAATATTTCGGTCAAACATACCGAGTTTTTGGACATTTCATGGATATCATGAATAGTACTTCTCGTGTTGCCTTTACATATCTAGTTTGTGCTGTTCAAAGCATAATGGAATTTGTTTTCCAATTGGACTGTTTCGAATTCATTCATAATTATCGGCTTTTTGTCGGGAGACAAATACTTGTTTGTTTTTAATTTAAGCTTTATGCATAATCTTCAAGGTTATATCCATTCATTTGATGAAAATTTAGCATTTAGGAATTTTGATTCCAATTTAGATTTGTTCTCTCTAAAACCAGTTGCTTCATCTAAAGGGATATGGTGTTTTTCATTTTCAGAAAATTCATTCCTTGTCCTTTGGAACCCATCAATGAAAAAAATCAGTTGGTGTTTTGCAATATCAGTCCCTAATTACATACGGCAACCTGATTCACCAAAAATGATATTTTGTTTTTGGTATTTGTCCTGGTAACTCTGAAAACCAACCATCTTGAAGATAAATTACCCATTATACACTGACGGTCCATGGTATGTGTCGGTGTCTACGTTAAGCTCTAGAACTTGGTATAATCTTGATTATGACTGTTTGCCACGTCCATCAATAAGAATAAAACGGTCAGGTCAAGCAGTTATACAGGGTAAAAATTTCTGGATTGCCTCAGAAAAGTATTATAACGATGATGGTATTTCTACCAAAAACTACTTGATAGTTTCATTTGATTTGGTTACTCACCAGTTTCATGTACAAGACATGCCTGAACAGGTACTAGTTGGGGAGTTTTCACCTCCGTACTATATTTCTCAGCTTGGAGACTCTCTTATAATATCTGGAAGCTTTGATTTCGGGAATTTTCGTTTCATTTATGCATGGGCATTAGACGTTCAAGATGGTTTAATTTCATCGTGCAGTCTGCTATTCAACATTCCACACCCAGAAGGTCATTACCTCAAATTACTTGGATTCACTCATAGTAACCAACCAATAGTGGAAGCAGAAATTGTCCAGCAATGGTATCGCTCACTGCAAGTGTTCCATCCAATCGTTGAGGGCTTTGTGAACATCGGTGTCGAAGCAAACCGTGATTCATTTTTCATTGGCCCACACAAAGAGTCACTAATTCTACTTAACGAACCAAGTAATCGAATAATATATTAATGTTAAAACCGCATTAGTTTATATATGTAATGTTTTAATTTACAACTCTATGTATTCTGTTAGGATTTCGTATTGTATTTACTGTTCTTATTGTAATTTATAAAGAATGCCTTAGGCTACCCACTATCGTTGTAGGTACTGACCTACATAAACCAAACATTACTTGATTATTAAAATGCATAATCTGTCAGTGATTTGTCAAAATCATGTCATAAATCACGTAAAGTGATGAAACCACTGTCAGGGGACTAGTCAAGTCAATGTTTCTATATATTCAGTGATTTGGCATATCTGACTTGTCAAATCTGTTTTGTCCGTATTTTAGTCCCAAATTACTTGTTAGAAGCTGACTCACCTAAAATGTTATTTGGTTTTGGTGTCCATCCTGTCACGCTAGACCCAACACTTTTGAAGATAAATTATCCCTATTATGGTCAAGGTCCATGGTATGTGTCAGTGTTTACATTAAGCTCCAGAACTTGGTATAAACTTGAGAGTTACTGTTTGCCACGTGAATCTATAAGAATTAAACGGTCAGGTTAAGCTGGTGGTAAAATTTTCTGGGTTGGTTTAGAGAAGTTTTATAATGATGATGGTATTTCATACAAAATTTACATGTTAGTTTCATTTGATTTGATTACTCACCAATTTCAGGTAATAGACATGCCTGAAGAGATGCTAGTCGGGGAATTTTTACCTCCATACTTTATTTCCCAGCTTGAAGACTCTATTATAATATCTGGCAGTTTTAATTTTGGTAACTTTCGTATTATATATGCATGGGAGCTAGAAGTTGATGATGGTGAAGTTTCATCGTACAGACAACTATTCACCATTCCATACCCAGCAGAGCATGAGCTCAAATTAATTGGATTCAGTAAAGATAAGCAACCAATAGTTGAAGCTGCAATCTTTCAACAATGGCATCAGTCACTACAAGTGTTCAATCCAAGCATTCAAAGTTTTCAAAACGTTGGTGTCGAAGCAAACCATGGTTCATTTTTCATTGGCCAATACAAAGAATCACTAATGCTTGTTAATGAACAAAGCATGGGAATAATATTTTAGGTTTTGTCGTTCATGTTATTATTTTATGCATATCATGTTATAACTGTATTAGTATTTTTTATTTTAAGATTGAAAGTATTTTCATGTTCAATATGGTGTTTAAGCTGATTTTATTCACTTTTTTATATAATGTTTTTATTTTTTAGATTGTTATAATACTTGTCTTGGCCAAAACGGGTACAATAAATGTAACCACTTGTATACACACTTTTGCTTTCTATATTGTTCCTCTATATATATCCGACTTTGTTACTCAATTCACACAATTCTATTTTCATTGAGTTGTCTTATCTGTTACAGAAAAAAAAACATTTGTGTTGTCCAACTCTCTTAATTTTTCCAAAATTTTCCCTCTATAAATAGCCCTCACCACTTTCTCAACTTGTCACACAATTTCTTATTCCAACTCTCTCAAATGGATTCCAATTTTAATAACGAAAATGAACCATGGGAATTCAGTCTAGATATAGATGATTCCGATCTTCAGTTAACACCCGTTGTGCGTTCCTCAACCTCAAACCCATTTAGGATAATACCCGGTCCTGCGGGTCTTGTTCAGCGAGCCAAGCTGCTTAAAGATAATGTATTTATTCTTGATCCGGATGGGGCTTTAATGTCGACACAAGAATATATGCAGAAAGTTGTTGAGGATGTGGGTGAGGATGCTGATTTTAATAGTGGGGCGTGGGTTAGCGCCACTAACTATGTGAATGCATTTGGTGGCACTGTAACTGGATGTTTGGGAGACATCGACAACCTTCTTAAAAAGGGAAAACTGGAACAAGTTGTTGCAATCGTCAAGTCTTGTTCTCCGAATGCTCTTGGAGATTTAAATGTGACTCTGAAAGATCTATCGGGTACAGTACCTGGAACAATAAACTACAAAGTCCTTGACGTGGGTGGTTATGGAAAGGATATTACTGTAGGAGCTGCTATGATACTTGCTAATGTCTCAGTTTTTACTCCTAAACCATCAAAGCATTACCTTAACATTACAAAAAGAAATGTGGTTGAGGTTTTCCGTAAGGATACAGTTCTTGGAAGTGGCAGTGGTTAACATTAACATTATTATGTAATGTTTTTTATTATTTATGTAATGTTTTTATTATATATGTAATGTTTTTATTATATATTGTCATTGAATTAAACGGACGAATATTACCCAAAAAAACAAACATATCAACAAACGTATATTCGAAGAAATTCAAAGTAATATACAATATTATTTCACTCAAAGTGTTACGATTTCAACATTCAACACATACAAAATTCAAAATTAGTCATAACCACATTCACTTGTATCCTCACACCTACACATATAAAAACTTTCACACATGTCATTTCTAACTCTCTAAAAAAACTGTTGAGTATTACCGCGCACAATTGGCCTTATTTCTGCACACAAACGAGAGATTGACCAACATGTGATGACTCCACAGTCTGAGAAGTTGGTTTGTTGAGGGACATCTATACTCAAACCATTATTGTATGAATACTGAAAATTATAGGGTGGTCTAGTTTCATTAATACAACCACGATCTGCCAAAATGTTATTAACCACGGGGGTCCAACATTGAATTAGTCGCGATAACACATCCTTGTTTTGCTCATTATACATGGAATCGAACACGTAAAAATGAGAATTCGGTAAATGTATAACACCCGTGGCCCAATGATTTCCAGCAACATGTATGGGCATAAACACCTACAAAGATAAAACTAAATAATTAAATACTAATCATGCATAAGTTGTATTAAAAGTTTTATAACGGATAACTAAAGAAATAAGTACCCAATCAACATCATTCCAGGCTCGATACGGACGCGTGGTGCCATCCAATGTTCCAATGACGTGTTGGTCCGTCGGTATAATAAATCGGTTATTTTTCGGATGTACACTTATTGTACTCGTATAGGCCACTGTCTAGTTGACATTTGCATTCCTCCTCCTAATACATAACTCCATCCACGAGTTCATGTGCTGATTCAAAACATTGTTTTAAAAAAAATTGAAAAAAATTTAAACCTATATTTTTGCAATTATAAAAGTTGTGTAGGGTAATGAACTATTTGGTACAATTATTTCCTAAAAAAAACAAACTTTATATTTGTAGATCGCGTGCCATGTGAAGCGAATTACAAATTTTGTTTTGTCTTTTATTATGTTGATCGCGTGCCTCTAATGGCGATTTTGTTTTTTTTTGTCTTTTAGGTCTTGTAGATGAATAGAGCTGAACAATAATGAATAGAACTGAATAGTAACACAGCAGTATCAATGAAATGATGTATCACTGCATAGTTTGTCACTTACGAATTTGAATATCGATATAAAGTGATAGTATGTGTCTTAATTTACTTCAAACTAAACAGAAGCTGGTGTTGGTGATTTCATTGAATTGAAGGTCACGGATTGTGATCAAAACGAAAAAGAAGCTGAAATGGTGATTTTCAATTGAAGCTTTCCGTGAAGGTTTCCATTGTTAGGGGTTTTTCATTGTTGATTGTTACCTATTTGCCGGAAGATCACGTTGGTGGTAGTTGGTGATTTTGCGGGTTACTTGTTTATTATAAGATGGATTTGAGCGATTACGAGGTATAATATTTTTATTTTGTATCATTTGACAATTTTATTATCTGATGTATATATGTGTAGTAATATATGGTTATTTATTTATTTGTTTATTTAGGTACCCCGTGTTCTTGTTACATGTAGAAGTAAGTTAAAGTTTCTTAAAACAGTTAAAACAATAATTAGTGGGACTGATCGGGAAGCACTGTTTAGACAATCCCATTTTGGTTGGGTATTAGATCAAACTGATTTTAAGAATTGTTATATTAATACATTTTAATGTTAGGGCGGCATATTTATGAAGAAAATGATGATGAAAATGTTCCATTGTATTACCAATATAAATAAAGATTTTAGTATACCATTTGGGAGAGAAGAATTCTGCCTAGTAACTGGGTTAAGGTTTGGGGTCCAGAATTGGGCTGAGTATGACACCAAACAGCGTAGATCTCCTTTTAGACACGGTGTTTCCCGTCAATATTTAGATGGGCAACCTATTACAGGCATCGACATTGCAAATATGATTAATGGCGAGTCATTTGCTCAATTATACGACGACGATGTTGTTGGCCTTTGTTGTCTAGGCATATTGCAGCTTGTTATATTAGGTGTCGAGAGTACACGTGGGGGGGGGGGGGGTTTTTTTTTTGTCCCCCCCCCCCCCCACCCCCCCCCGACTGGATGTTAAGATTACTAATGATAATGGTAGCTTGGAACAAAAATATTCCTTGGGGTTCATAATGTGTGCCAACATTGACTCCAACTTAGGAATGCGATCGTCCAAAACGTTGGCGCCCCTTGTATGTCGATCAGACCTACAGATGAAGATAGATGCGAAAATGTATTCAATCTTGGAGTATACTTGGGGCCATTCAATGTATGTCAAAAATAAGTTTATAATTTATAATTAGCCATTTAAGTTAATGTATAATGTAAAATAATTGAAACAATGTGTTTTTTTAGACTTGATATTGGAGTCCTTACCAGAGTACTGCGATTATTGTAATTTGATCTTACAATCGGTATCCTAGAGTTGTTGCTTGGAATAAGAAAAAGGGAAGGTTTTTGGGACCAATGGTTATTCCTTTTTTTGAAGTGAGTTTTATTTAGTTTAATAGTTTATTAAGTTGATTATGTTATTTATAATAATAATTTTCCTTTTTTTTAAAAGGGAATATGCCTGCTGCGGAGATGACACCAACCAGACTATAATGAGGCTCGATCGGACTGGTGGATTTCTAGGTATGGCATACTTTGAGAACGGCTTTATTTGTCAAGTTGAACGAGTACGTTTGATTTAAGCCCCGTCAAAAATATAATGAAATTCCATCTGATATTTACAGAGTTCGATGATCAGAAAAGAGACATCTACGAATAAAAAAGAGTTTGAAAACATGAAGGAAGAAATGCTAAATTTAGGAGGAAATAAATGTTCAAAGCCGTGCGACATGAGAATAACTGAACGATTTATTTGCTGATCAACATTATGGGTTGAGCGATTTTACTCAATTCCAAAGCACGCAGGTATAATTTCTGTACATTTAATATAAGGCTTTGTAAGTAAATAATATAATTTTGTATATTGTTTTTTTTTTTTAAAAAAAAAAAAAATGGGTTTTCACCGGTGTCCGTATTCATTTGCAAGGACATGAATGTAAATGCTCATCATTTAATATGGTACGCCACCCGAATTTCCAAACCCCAAAAGCAGTCCCAACAGGTTTCAGTCTGTTGTGCAAAGACAGATGCCGGCGCATTCGGCCACTCAGTATTGGCAACCCGATACATCGTCACAACCTAGTTCTTACTATTCGTTTGGTCAGGTGCCATTTCATATGGGTAGGCAAAATTTGCAAACCACTATTGAGACGCATGATGATGTTGATCGACGAATATGATTATATGGTAATAACCATCATGAAGTAATAAATTTTTATTAATTGTTGTTTTTTAGAATATTCCGAATCGAGGAAGAAGGGAACAGTTTCCTAGCAAGTATAAACTGACTCCATTCATGGAACAACCTCCTACTACAATTTTACCCAAGGAACGTGTTAATAAAACTAAAAATAAGGGTTACGAAGGCTAATTTATCGCCTAGATTCTTGGGGGTGCTTTGAGGATGACAAGTAGAAGATAATAAAGTTTACTTTTTTTTTGGATTCCCAATTTACTGGTAAATAATTCTTAATGTATGAGAACGTGGACCCTTCAAAGGTAAATGCAAATCTTGTAATAAAAAAAAATAAAAAAACTTAATGAAAGTTGTTTTACTGATATTGGTTATTAACTTGGTTTGATTATAGGTACTGAGAGGAAATTAAATTAACTACTCTGGCCTTTCTAAATGACCCCCAATCAAGTGTACTTGGGATTGTTATAAATGAAATGTTAATATTCCGGTTAGTTTTTGCACCAATTGGTCCCCTAAATCTGTATGCCTGACATGCACAGACTTCCACATGACACCCCCTAATTGGTTGGATTGTCCCAGAGTAGGTAAGTTTTATTATACTAGTTAATAAAGGAGTAATTTATAATCCGTCTAGCCAAAACATCTATTATTTTGTTACAAAATTTAGTTTTTTTGAATCACACATGAACTCGTGATAGAGTTACTAATTAGAGAGGGCTGCAGATGCCAAGTGGACAGTGGCCTATACGAGTACAATAAGTGTACATCCGGAAAATAACCGGTTTATCATGAACCAAACCCGACCCCGGAAAAACCCCCAAAATAAAACAAAAAAAAAACGTCATTGGTACATTGATGAGCACCCACGCGTCCGTATCCTAGCCTGGAATGATGTGATTGGGTACTTAATTCTTTGTTATCGTTATAAAAAAACCTTTAATACAACTATGGCATGATTAGTATCTAATTATTTGGTTTTATCTTTGCTAGGTGTTTATGGCCATACCATGTTTGCTAGGAAAGCATTAGGGGCCACGGGTGTTATACATTTACCGAATTCTGCATTTTTACGGGATACGACATCCATGCGAATGAGCAAAACAAGGAAGTGTTATCCGCGACTGAAGTCAATGTGTGAACCCCCGTGGTTAATAACATTTTTGGCGATCCGAGGTTGTATAAAATGAAACTAGAACCACTGCCCAATAATTTTCAGTATTCATACAATGATGGTTTGGGAATAGATGTCCCTCAACAAACCAACTTCTCAGACTGTGGAGTCATCACATGTTGGTTAATCTCTCGTTTATGTGCAGAAATAAAGCCAGTTGTGCGCGGTAATAGTCAACAGTTTTTTAAGAAAGTTAGAAATGACATGTGTGGAAGTTTTTATATGTGTAGGTGTGAGGATACTAGAGAATGTGGTTATGATTAATTTTGAATTTTGTATGTGTTGAATGTTGAAATCGATAACAACTTTGAGTATGAAAATAATATTGTATATTACTTTGAATTTCTTCGAATATACGTTTGTTGATATGTTTGTTTTTTTGGGTAATATTCGTCCGTTTAATTCAATGACAATATATAATAAAAACATTACATATATAATAAAAACATTACATAAATAATAAAAAACATTTACATAATAATGTTAATGTTAACCACTGCCACTTCCAAGAACTGTATCCTTACGGAAAACCTCAACCACATTTCTTTTTGTAATGTTAAGGTAATGCTTTTGATGGTTTAGGAGTAAAACTGAGAACATTAGCAATATCATTACAGCCCCCCCTCCTACACAGTAATATCCTTTCCATAACCACCCACGTCAAGGACTTTGTAGTTTATTGTTCTAGGTACTGTACACGATAGATCTTTCAGAGTCACATTTAAATCTCCAAGAGCATTCGAAGAACAAGACTTGACGATTGCAACAACTTGTTCTAGTTTTCCCTTTTTAAGAAGGTTGTCGATGTCTCCCTCCCAAACATCCAGTTACAGTGCCACCAATGCTTCACATAGTTATGGCGCTAACCCCACGCACCACTATTTAAAATCAACAGTCCCTCACGCCACATCCACAGACACTTTCTACATATATTCTTGTGTCTGAAATAAAGCCCATCCGGATCAAGAATAAATACATTATCTTTAAGCAGCTTGGCTCGCTGAACAAGACCCCGCAGAGACCGGGAATTATCCTAAATGGGTTGAGGTTGAGAAACGCACAAAACTGGTGGTTTAACGAAGATCGAATCATCTATATCTAGACTGATCCACATTGTTCATTTTGTTTATTGAAATTGGAAACCATTTGAGAGAGTTGGAATAAGAAAGTTTTGTGGGACAAATTAAGGAAATGGTGAGGGCTATTATAATGGAAAATTTGGAAAAATTAAGAGATTTGGACAACACAAATCTGATTTGTTTGAAAAAAATTATGTTTTTTTTTCTGTAACAAATAAGACAACTGAATGTAAACAGAATTAGTTGAATTGAGTAACGATAGAATATCATACAAATACATTAGTCACTTTCATAACAGAGAAACGATAGAATATCATACAAATTAACTTCCAAGTTACACACTACATATAATATTTAAAAGCATTGATATGACAATTCTATGACATTGAGTAGACCACGCTTAACTTTGAGCGATCTACATTTTTTTAACTTTTATTAAAAAGCATTGATAAAGCATTGATATGACAATTCTATGACATTAACTTTTTTAAAAAAACATTGATATGAAACAATTCTATGGACATTCACACAGTAGACCACGCTTAACTTTGAGCGATCTACATTTTTTTAACTTTTATTTAAAAGCATTGATAAGCATTGATAAGACAATTTCTCTGACAGTGAGTAGACCAACGCTTACTTTGAGCGATCAACATTTTTTTTTAACTTTTATTTAAAAGCATTGATGAGAACAATACTCTTTGAAACGTTTAGTAAATCAAACGCTTAAACTATGCGTCGATCAACATTTTTTAATCCTATATATATATATAATTCTTGAAACGAATATGTTTTCATAACATCCTAAAATCAACCTAAAAAAATGGCATCAAATATAAAAAACTTCAAGTGCTTAATTCATTTTAATGAAACCCAACGAGGTTTCATACTGTCAGAATATCTGACATACTCAAAGTTACATGAAATGGTGAGCAGAAATTCAATTTGGAAGCAAATGCTGTGAGAAAGTTATCGTTTAAGCTCTCGTCATTTGACTCTGTTGTTGATATATCACAGACGACGCTGTGGTTACAGATTTATTTGTTGATTGTGCTTGTAAACTCCGATGATGAATATGCACATTTGTTTGTATTCTGAACGAATAACAAGTCAAAAAAATATGTTCTTTATTTTTTAAATCAAACAACTTAGAAAACGAAGGCCAATCTAATCAATGAAATACCATCGTCTTTTTAAACAATGGTAATCTTTTGATTTAGGCCGAAAAGATTTTCATAGCAACGCCCTAACACTTGCAAAAATGAGCCACATTTTTCAAATCCTGAATCTCATTTTGACATGTCAATCAAAACGAAAAGATTATTATAAAATAACACAGATGATGTGGTTACTGAAAACCCCCAAGACAAAATCTATAAATGGCAAAAGTTCATGTCATTTGAGCCTGACATTCCGGAGACACCAGTTTACAAGGCAAAACAAAATATCTCAAATCAGTATAGTCAACAATCAGAAGTTGAAAAGGGTAAGATTTTTGACAACAAAGAACTTTGATCATGGCTGTTAGGGTAGAAAACCATTAAGCGAAGGTTTCCAATTTGTAACAGACAGATCACCCCGGAAAGATGTTTACTTAAAATGCTATCATTTTCAATGAATGTGATTGGTTAATCCTCCCTATCCCTGTGGGATCATACAAAGAAATTGTACATTACATATCTAATGATGTTCACACTTGTTCCAGACTCAAACATATCCCAACCATAGAAATGCAAACAAAAAAGTAAGTTGGTCACACTTCTTACTCAAACTCCAAAATTACAAGATAGGTCACTGGGTTTTAAGAGGAAAGGATATACAACAAGACTGTTCTATCGAGAATTATAAAATACATATTTCTTACGAACAAGCAATGAAAGGGAAGCACTTCGGTATACAACAGGTGAGGGGTTCACCATACGAAGCATTTGAAATGCCTCCCGTATTATTATTATAACCTAGAAAAAAAAATCAAGGGACAGTAACACGTATCAAACAACGATAACGGATTTTTCGAGATGTTATTCCCATTGCCATTGGTGCTATGTCGGTAAGTGTTGCTTCACAAAATCTAAATAAAAATAAGTCTATAACATCATAAAAAGTAGTTTAATAATATTTTATAACAGATTCGTAACGTTCCTCAATTATCTACGCCCGAGCGTATATCGATGCTGCGCATTTAAAGGGTCTATACAAGGGAACAAATCTGGTGGTTGTGGCCATGGATGGAAACAATCAGATTGTGCCAATTGCATTTGGTATATGCAAAGGGGAAACAGGTCCATGTTGGTCATGGTGGATGTCCATACTCAAAGAATGCATTGGTGATAATCCTAATTTGTTATTCATATCTGATAGGCATGCTGCTATAGCTTTGGCAGTAGAAAAAGAATTCCCTTTAGCCTTTCATGCTGTATGTTGTCGTCATCTTATGATGAACCTAGGATTGAAAAACAAAAAAAGAAAAGGTTTATTCTGGAAAATATGCAAGGCATATACACGAGAATGATTTTGCAACCAACATGAACAGACTACAAATTGTTCAGCCTGATGCCACATGAAAAGGCATTGTAGAGAGCTGGTCCTCAAAGAATGTTCAACAGGGCGCATTGCCCCTCAAGTGCGTTACAATTATATGACATCAAATAGTGTGGAGTCTGTCAATGCTTGTAGTGTAATATATAGAAAAGAGCCCGTGTTAAAGTTAGCAGAGACGTACCGTGCGATGGTGCAAGAATGGTACTATAAACGTCGACAACTGGCAGGTATTATTCTTTGAAAACATAATATACAACTATTTTTTTTCGTTTGATAACAACTTCTATAATTCATTCTTGTTTACTACTATTGTAGCAAAATATGACGTACGAAATAACAATTGGCAGCGCACAAAGTGGCAAAAAAAGATGAAAAGTGACGACTCTGGGTTGTTAAAGGTGTTAAACGCATAATCCAATACGAAGTTTCCTTACGGTCGGTACATTCGTGAAATCAACTACAAATAGGCATTTGTGGATGTCTAAAGTGGCACTTTCAAGGCTTTCCGTGTGTGTCACGTAAATATGCGATAACACGGTTTTTAGTTTGACGGATTTGTGTCCATTATGTGGAAGATGGTTAAAAAAAAAGCCAAAATATCAAGCCACCTATATAAAATATCAAGCCACTTATTCTGAGTCAATTCATTCCCTTGGAAATATGCAACAATGGGAATTTCCAGAGAATATTCAAAAAGCTATTCCTCCTCGCATGGACAACCCACAACCTGGACGTCCTAAAAATACAAACCGTATAAAATCTCAAGGAGAGGAGCCAAGAATTATACGTTGTACCAGATGCACACAAACAGGACACAAACGTGATCAATGCGGTCAACCCTTTGTCGTTCAACCGCCTGTCAACATACGTACACACAATGATCAACAATTTACACAAAATAACCAACCATCTTTCAACAACCCAACTCAACAGTATGACAACACTTTCCATAATATTAACCATTACACATCACAACAATACGGTGATACCACATACCCATCACAACCTTACTGTGAAACACCATACCCATCGCAACCTTACGACCAACATTTCGCAAACACCTCTCAACCATACAATGGACATCACACAGAATCATCTCAAATGTATGAACAATACAACTCTCAGCAGTATGATACGCAACATCTAGATGATATAAACACGAATGGTTCAAATAGTTGGTTTAACTCGTTTGAGTTCTACAAAAATTGTATATTATTATGCTTTCTGTTGGTTTGTTGTAAAATTTTAATGTGTGATTTTAATGATGTAATATATTTGAATTTCAATTAAACTATTTACATACAATAAACACTGCATTACTAATTAAACATTGTATCTATAAATATTGTAAACAACACAATTAAATGGGTAATGACAATAATATCTACTGCAATTTATACAAATTGAACAGTAACTACAAACATGTTTATGACAAATCAATGACTAGACATGTCACAGACACCAGTATACAAATTATTATTGTAGACAATTTATGGCATGATTTTGACAAATCAATGAAAAGTTAGACAGGTAAATCACATAATAGAAACATTGACTTGACAAGTCCCTGACACTAAGTGGATCACGTAGCATTGTACACGATTTATCATATATACATGACAAACCAATGTTATATTGGACAACACAATCACTAGAAATATATACTTGACTTGACAATTCACTGACACTAGATGCATCACTTAGCATTAAACGCCATTTATTGTCATGATTAAAAAATTGTGAACACTATATAAACCACATACACTGTGGTTCAACTTCAACAACAACATTAAACTAATTCATTAATTCAACTTATTTTCAAACAATGACATTTAAGCTCCTACTACACCATTATGGAAGGTTCACTAGTCCACCTAACAGAGAATTTGTTGACGAGATGATTGCTACCATTGATTCGGTAGATATCGACACATTCTCAGCAAATCAAGTTAAATTAATTTTAACCTGGGTTACGATAAAAACTCCACAACGTTTCTTTATATAAAGAAACCTAATTGTAGTCTTGATTCAGGTCTTGTACCATTCGAAGATGCTATACAAAAGCGGGACACGATACTCATGTATACTCATCATAACCGACTACATGTGTACGTGTCTCGGGTGGAGCTATCCCCACTCGTCGTTGCAGAGCTGTTTCGTGATGAGACAAACAAAAGAGAGAATCAAGGAAAACCCTCTTGTGCAAAAAAGTTATTTGACTAGTTAATAAGAAACATTTTTTAATAATTGTTTGTAGCATGTAATGTCCTTGTTCTAGTGTGTAACAATAAACAATATGATGAGTTCAACTTTACCATTCGCAATTATTATATATATACCAGTATACAACTACATATTTTCAAATAATTCATTTCAGTCAACATTTCTTACATTCCAAAGATGTCCACTTCATCAAACACTACTTTCGAGTTCGATGTAAACCACAACGGAGAATTTAAACTTAACCCCCTAACCTACCAACATGGTTCATTACTGAATATTTACGTTCCACAAATGGGTTTTGAAGATATGGTTAGCTATCTAAAATGGAAAATACCAAGAAAATTCACTACTCTTTACTACATGTTGCCACCAAACTACGCATTATCAGGTATGAAACAAATTAAGAATGATTATCATACTAATGTTATGTATGACATTGCAAAAGTTGCTGGGAAGCTACAGATTTTTGTTGCTCATACTCCCATAGATTTAACCACGGTGTTGATTACAAACGATGGTTCTTTCGAACAATCATTAGCAGGTGTCATTTCTAAAGAAACTAAAATAAAATTAGAAGAATCACTCAAATATCTACATCAAATGCAGAAAAGAAAGAATAAAAAGTTCGATTACTATGGCTTATTGGGTGAACTAGGTTTTATTAACAAAATAAAACCTCGTACACCCTACACGCAAACCTTTTTCAATTTTGTGGTTCATAATAGTGGTCAGTTGGTGCTCGATGAAACAAATAACACGATGTACGTCAACGGTGGAACATTCAACATCAACATTCCAAGAATGAAACTAGCAAATCTAAAACAATATTTGTTTAATATTTTTGGTACAAACATTCATGCTCTTTATTATAAAATACCACACAATGGATTTTCAGTAACCGTTAAGCTTAGAAACAACTATGATATGCATGTCATGTTTGATATATGTTCAGCGCAGTACAAATTGGAAATCTACATTGACCATATTGGTGTCAATTTTGTTATACACAAATACATTTTCCCAAATTCTAGCTTGGCAGAAATGATGAACCATGTCATAACTCACTATTCAAGTGAAAATGAAGGCATTAGAGGGGAGGGAATCGTTGGCTGTTGGCTTGGTGCCAAGCCATGGCGCCAAAATGGCCAACGGCGCACGACTTCATGGCTCGCGCCAAGGGTCTTCGCGCCGTGGCTAACAGCCCACGCCAAACTTAATTTTTTATTTTTTAAATCTATCCGTTAGGGGGAGCGGATATTCAAAAAAATACCCCCAAAATCACAATTTTACCCCTTTAAAAATCCTATAAATACCCCCTTTTTATTTCATACTTCACACACACTTTCAATACATCTTCTACTTCACATTTCTCTACTTCTCTATATTTTTCACTAAAAAAAAATGAATCCCAATCCCAACCCCAACCTACCAAATTGGATTTCCGGTATGCTTAACGACCCAACCAACCAAATTCCGGGGTCGTCTTCGAATCCGGGCTCCTCCACTCAACCGGCATTCAACCAAATGCCTTACTATCTCAATCCAAATTACCAACCTCAATTTACTAACCAAGAAGAATTGTTGATGTTTCAACAATTTAAAATGCAACAAATGCACCAACAACAACCACAACAATTACCAAACCAATTCACCACTTCCCAACCACATTCCGAGCAACAATCGCACCACTTTGAAGTCGAAGATACAGAAGATGAAGATGAGCCGGTTCCGACCCCGACGTCGAAGCCTAGCCGCGGCGTCCGTTTGAAGTCGAAGGCAAAAAAAACAAAGAAAAAGAACCGCCACTTGAGAAACAAAAAAGAATTCGTAATGCGTGGACTCAAGATGAGGAGTTGCTTTTGGCGGAATATTTCATTCAAGTTTCCGAGGATCCAAAAACCGGGTGTGATCAAAAGCGAGATACTTTTTGGTACAAAATCCAAAATGTGTACAATAAGGAAGCGAAGAAAAAAGGTGATAAGTGTAAAATACGCATATCTGTTATTACCAAAAATGACCCTAAATGACCCAGAACAGACTCAAAATAGCAAAGATATGCTTGTTTTTGTGTTTTGTTTCTATGGGGAGAATGATGAGGATCATATGTGCGAGGGTGCACTACGTTGTATGATGCAACCGTGGGGGGTGATTAATGCACCGGAGTGCTTGGCTATTTTTTGAAAGGCAAACACAAGTGGACAAACCCCATTCGACTTTGCAAAAAGAGAATCGTCTTTTGGGAGCACCGACGAGGAACCGGAGCATTTTGGAATGAAGATGCCTCATACCGACATCACCGTTGCAACGACATTCTAAAAGAAACGTACGCTATCAAAACTCAGAAGCCGCTATCTCCCGGATCAAACCCTGCCGTGACTCAAGAATTCATGTGGCGGAACAATACGAGCTAGACCTGCAAATCCAAAATACCGTTCTCGAGAGAGAGAGTGAAGGACCGAAGGTCGGTTGATTCCAAACTCAAAGGATTTGTCGGAGGAACAGCGTGTGCTACAAAATCGACATCACGCGGGCTGGATGCTGCCGACGCCCTATCAACCAAGGTGCTCAAAAGTCAAGATCCGAGCGGCATATCCACCACCTCTCCAACCTAGTCGGCGCCGCCAAATTTATTATTTTAATTCTATGCGTTTTCATTTTATGTCTTTTAATTTTATGACTTTTTAATTTATGTTTTTTTTATGTAAAGTGTTTTTTAATGTAATGTTTTTTAATTTCAATGAATTTTATTTTTAGTTTTATAAATAAGTGTATTTTAAATAAATATTAAAAAAAAAATGCTATGGCCCCAGAATTCTGGTGTCAAACCACTCCCACTGAATTCTGGTGCCAAACTCCATTTGCTGACGGAGGCAAGCCACTTTTGGAGTTGGCACCGACGACATCCTGTGCCATAATATTTGACAGAACTCCATGGGAATTAATAATTTTATTGCACCAGTGCATTTGTGTTCTTTGTCAACAAACATATTTAAGAAACTTGCAAAATTGATTTGTATAGAGGTTTAGTCAATATCCAAACATTACCGTGAAACTTACAACCTGACATGAGAATTAATACACAATAAAAAAACAACCAAAAATAAAAGGGCCATTCTTTAAAAGAATCGAAGGTGACTAAAATCTTTTTATAGTTTATGGAAATTAATAAATAAAAAATGATAAAGATACAATGGAACGATATGTTCGAAGACCAATATACCACATTTTTTTATAAAATGTTTGGTTTCACGAATATTCATTACGTGGACCTATTAATTCCTCATTCTTTTGATTTTTTTTAATTTACGAGAAAAAAATCAGTTTGAATTAACCCAATATGAGAGGTTCTATGGAACTTGGAACTAAAAGATCAATCGTGAGACATAAACTAAGAAAAGATAACAAAAACGGCCATTAAAAAATTAAGTGACAGATCGGTGGATATTAGATGATAAACATTATAAAACAAAGCTTTACCTTTGTGATGATAGATGATAAAATACAGTCGGCGGCGGCTGAAAAAAATTAGGGTAAGTGGATGTCTGTCTACAAGAATGAGAGAGAGAGGGATTAAAGTTTGTAACTTCCGTATAATAACTTCTCTTTTAAATAAGAGATGACTTTTTAATTTGCAGAATACCAATAATACCCTGCATTTAGTTATAAAATATTACATAATATTTGACTTAATTACATCCATGCCATAACTAATTTAGACCATTGATCAAATTATCAACGCATTAGATTAGTTCTCGCAGTTCTGTACATTTATTTGGTTCTGAAAAGAACCTCACACTATATATATATATATATATATATATGAATTCGGTTTTTCGTTTAGATTGCCAAAACCATAACTCAACCGAAAACGGAATATTTAATTCGGTTCGGTTCGATTTTAGTAAGTTCGAATCCGGTTTTACAAATTTGATTCGGTTACAAATTCGGTTAAGTTATTTTCGGTTCGGTTTTAATTTCGGTTTAATCGGGTATTACCCGAACAATGAACACCCCCAACTTTATGTTTGATGTTTCAAAGGCTCAAAGTGGGTTACTAGTTTCAATTCTAATGTGTGAGTAGTGTGGATGCTGGCTGTTTAGTTTTGGTGCTATTAGTCCCAATCCTGGCTTTATTTAGAAAGTTATATTCATAGCTACTTCCCAGCCTAAAACTGGGCTTTAAGCCCGGCCCACCTTTCATTTTACTAATTGCAACACCCCAATCCCATAAACGATAAACTTCGGTTTTAACTAGGTGTGGTAATTTGTGACCTGAAATCGACACGAAAAATTAACAGGTTTAGGTTGAGTCTAAATAGATTTTTGGTCGGGTTTGGGTCGAACCAACTAACCCGTTTATTAAACAGGTCTGGTTCATGTTGGGAATAAGATAACGGGTTGACCCGCCAACCCGTTTAAGATTTTTCTTAAATTAAAAATTGTTAATGCAAGTTAAATGGGTGGGTCGACCCTCAAACCCGTTTAACCTGTTTAACCCGTATAATGTGCCAACTTTTGTATATAAAACGGGTTAAATGGGTCAACCAAATCCGTTTAACCTATTCAACCCGTGTAACCTATTTAACCCGCCAACCCAAGTATATATACGAGTTAAATAGGTCAGGTTCGGGTTATGCGTAAACAAGTTAGGGTTAACATAGCTGACCCGATTATTTAAATGACTTAAATTCGAGTTTGGGTTTTCTAACCCGCCAACACAAACCCGACCCGATTGACACCCCTGATTTTAACAATAAACCATGATGAAATGTATTGGACTGTTGGTAGCTTACAACTTCGTCAAAGGTTTTAAGTAGGTCAGATAATTACTATTCCGTCAATGTAGACCAGTTGTTACACATATCATGTTAGAAATAAACATGAAAAGACCTTAAAATATGTAATGATAATGGCATAAACTTAGTACCTATTTGTGGTTAACTTATGAGTAGAGTGACATACTTTAGATATGCAACTTCCAGGGCTTAACTGACACATGTGTTCTTCATTTTTTTTATTTTTTGTTGATACTTTTTACCTTCAAGTTTTGCATTCCAGTAGCGGTACTAGTGTTCATCTGCTTTTACTCAGGAAATGAATCTGAAAAACCATTAAAAGTGATTAAGTCGTTACCCGTATCTGTGATTATATACTAAAACAATGTACTATTTGGGCCGAAAGGTGGCAGCGGGGTTTATGTGGTTATATATTACTGTACATCTTATTACGTACTTGTCCCTTTATATAGATGAGAGCAAACAATTTGGTGAAGTCTATCCAGACTACTACCTATGCTGGCACTAGATCATTGAGCTCGGATGATGGGATGCATAACTTTCTCTAAGGTGATATACCTTTAAAAGTTTGTTCAAAGCTGAATGTTGACGAATGCTATTTTGCTCCTCAACCCAAAATATTTTTTGCATATCATGAAAGTTTTAGGTGCTGCAGTATTAGGTTCAATGGTAGTTTCTGCCATTAGGATGGCTTATTTAACTTGAGAAAAAAATACTTTTATACATTATGATCTCAATTATAAAAGGTTGCGGGTCTCCCTTTTGATCAATGTTCATGTATCTTCCCGTCCTCGTTATTAGTTGATTACTTCTCTTGTCGATTACTGTTATGATCCCACATCGGCCAAGTATGGGATTGGTTGATGGTTTATAAAGTCTAGGTGTCCCCTCCTCAAACAAGCTAGCTTTTTGAGTGAGTTCTACACTTGAACTTATGAACCGATACGAGCCTAGTATGGGATAGGTTCGTATCAATTACTTCTTCATTAAAAAAAGAAACGAGCATAATCAAACATTAACACTTGAAAGATTTGCTTTTTTATGGTGTTGACGTAATGATTACACTTTAAAGTTACTTTAGTTTCATGTTGTTTTTCCTTTTAGTGATAATTAGTGGTTCCTTCTTTTTACAGCTCTTGTTCTACGAAACAGCAGATCACTAATAAAAGGCGAAACTATGATTGCTATTAGTTTCAACTTTGTTTGATATAAGCATGTGTTGGCCAATGAGGTAAACCAGCTTAAGCTTAGTGGTGGAGTTGTTTGTCTAATCAAACATCACATCGAAAAGCTAACTTTGTCTTTCAAATCGTATTTTTTAGAGAAGCTTTTCAAATCCACTTTTACGATGCAATTAGTAGAACACTGATAACAAATTCGGTAGACGTGGAATTACTGCAACTAGTATTTGTCGTTTTGTTTGATTTTCTATGTATTGCTTGACAGGTAAGAACAATGGGTCACAACGGTGTAAACACAATTGCGGAAGCAAAACTTTCGTCTGACAGCACTTACCCAAACCCGTATGAACCTATGAGGATGAAAACAAATAGGAAAAAATAAAAACAACTCTAATCAGCCCCTAACAGTCTCAAATCAGCCCCAAAACAGCAGATAAAAATGTAATCAAACACACAGCAAAAACACCAAACTTTTAGCGTGGAAAACCCCAAAACGAGTAAAAACCACGGGACACCTAGTGCCGCTTAAATTCACTATCAACGAAGAGAGGTACACAAGGTCTTCTCTAGATAACACTAGAGGTATACAACAAACATCATAATCTTGGAATCAAGCATCAAGATATATGGCAACAATCAAAGAACAAGAAAGGAAGAATATCACCAAATAAGATGCAATCTGCCCAGGTATAAAAACGGACATCCATGCCTCAAAATTAAAATCCCAACGGTTCAAAACCTTCCTCTCGATGTCAAGGAAGTCTACAGTCCTAAGAATCGTTAGACAGATCCGACGGAGCATCACCGGGTGATCGGAAAAAACACTGCAGATGGGTTTTTTGGGTTGATACTTACTACCGAAAATCTTTCTTTTCTGTTATTTTTTTCTCCTAGCAACTCTTCACACATCTTACTGCTAACCACAATAATAAGAGTCCTTAAATAGACCCAAGATGGGCCTCAATGTGTTGGCCTATTAATCCTCATGGGCTAAGAAAAAATACCCAACAAATCTTCCCTTTTTCTGCCTATGAGGATGAATTCGCCATCCCGGCGATCGAACAACACACCTTCAACTTTTCTCTTGCTACAGCCTTTGTCAACATATCGGAGGCATTATCATCCGTATGAACTTTATTAAGTTCAAACATACCATCTTCAATGCAATCACTAATCCAATGAAACGTATAACAATATGTTTTGTTCTTTTGTTGAAACATCGTATTCTAGCAAGGTGAATAGCACTTGATTGTCACAAAGAACACGCTAATGTTGGTGCTTTGAAACCAAGTTCTTGTAAAAACCTATACAACCACAATAGTTCTTGCAACGCTTCCGTTGCTGCCATAAGTACTCAGCCCTCAGTTGTAGACAATGTCACACACTTTTGACAATCTAATTGGCCATGAAACCTGCCACCCCTGCAAAGGTCCCAATCAAATATCCGAAGTGGATAGATTTTTTTTTTATTTTTTTTTTTCATGTTGTCCTTATTTCCAGCCATAACTAAGTGATGGAAACCACAAGCAGGGTATTTCTCATTCCAAATGTGATACTCAATTTGAATTACCCCTCACAGATATCTAAATAACCATTTAACAGCTTTCCAATGCATTTCTTACCAGATTGACAGGAACGACTGACAACAACAACTTCAAAATGAGCTAAATTCTGGATTCGGCCTTGTACACACCATAGCATACATCAATCTACCAACTCCGAGGCATATGGAACTCTATCCATCTTTTTAATAATTCTTCATAGAAATAAGGGCTAATCTTTATCAGTTATCTTAAAAGTTGGTAAGTACAGAGGGGACTAACCACTTTAGCTTTATCCATGTTGAACCTGCATAGCACCTTCTCAATATATTGCTCTTGTGATATATGCAACTTCTTGGCACCTCTATCACAAAGGAAAATCCGAAGCCAATGATACGTTTTGCTGGCCCCAAGTCTTTCATAAAAAAAGACTTGCTCAAAATCTTGCTTCATAGGGCAATTCTTCCAATGTTCTTGCCAACAATCAACATATCATCAACATATAGCAACAAGATGATAAAGTCATCATCACCAAACTTCTGAAAGAAAACACAGTGATCTGAAGAAGTCTTTCGGTAGCCTTGCTTCCCTATGACCGACTCAAATTTCTTGTACCACTGTCTCGGTGCTTGCTTCAACCCGTACAAACTTTTCTGAAGTCTACACACGTAGTCTTCCTTCCCCTTAACTTGAAAACCTTCAGGTTGCTCCATGTAGATTTCTTTATCCAGATCACCATGAAGAAAAGTTGTCTTGACATCCATTAGCTTCCACCTTCCAAGATCGAGGCTAGCCGTCAAACCAAGAACAACTCGAATTGATCCCATCTTCACAACCGGAGAGAAAATCTTATCAAAATCAATACCTCTTTTCTGACTGAAACCTTTAACCACCAATCTGGCCTTGTACCTCGGTCTAGAAGTATGTTCTTCAGTCTTTAATTTGTAAACCCATTTATTTTTCAAATCTCTCTTGCCCTTAGGCAGCTTCACCAACTCAAAGGTATTGTTCTCCATGCAAATGAATCATCCATATTCCATGGCTAAGGCTTCATCAAACCCATTCTTTTTTTGTGTTCATCTTCCATAGCTTCTGCATAACACTCAGGCTCTCCCCCATTGGTAAGTAAATATACTCATGTGCAGAATAGCGTGTGGAAGGATGATGATCTCTAGTAGACCGCCTAAGCAGAAGGAATGGTGGCATATCAGGTACTGGTAACTCAGGATGAACGTCTTCATCTAAATTTGGTTGCTCTTTAGCATCAACATCATCAGCACCCTGTTCTTGATCATTCTGAATATCATCTCCAAACTGTAAGCGTCAACATGGTTTTCGGGAGGAACTGGATCCAAGTCAATAAGATCATCATTATGTTTGAGGAATTGCTCCCTCGGTCATCCTTCTCAACATCTTATCAAAGTTAGATCTTCCTCAAATACTAACATCTCGGTTTACGAACGAGTATACTTTTGAACTGGATCAACAACCTGTACCCCCAAATTCAACTTGACCATACCCTAGGAACACACACTGTTTACCCTTCACATCAAGCTTTGATCTTCTCATCTTTGGGAAAAATCACAGATGCCCTTGCATCCAAAAACTCAAAATGAGGTAGGAAACATCTTTGCCAGCTCCAAACCCTGTCATGAACAGTCAAAAACGCAAAGGAACACAAGGGGTTAGAGGAATTACATGTATCGTCAGTAATCAAAGCCTCACCCCCAAAAAGAAGCAGGTAACCCTCATGTGAAAGCAAGCATCTGCTGAAGAAGGATAAAGCCTCTCTCAACCAAAGTTCTATTCATCCGCTCTGCTAAGCCATTTAACTGTGGTGTATTCGGTGGAGTCTTTTGATGCTGAATTCCATGCTCTCTACAATAAGCATCAAAGGGGCCAATGTATTCACCTCCATTGTCAGTTCGTAATGACATTTTAAGTTTTCTTCCCTGTCCTGCCTCTCAACTAAAGCATGAAACTACTTAAAACACATCAATACTTGATCTTAGTCTTCAAGGTATCTACCCAATCTTCTTTAAGTGATATCGATAAAAGTGACAAAATATGAACACCCACCAAGTTTTTTAGTCTTCATGGAACCACAAACATCGGAATGTACCAGATCAAGTATGTTCTCCATTCTTAAAGGAGAACGACTCTTAAAAGCAAATCTAGTTTGCTTTCCTGCCAAACAGTGAGAACACTTTATCAAGTTGAATATCATGCACACCAATAACCACAATCTACATATAAAGAATAGACTCCCCTTTCACTCAAGTACCAAGTCCTCTTATGCCATAACTTTGGTCATATCAATCATTTCTATAGCATTGACAATTGCTCTTGGATATACAATCGGATGAGTTCATGTATAACTTGGATTTCCTTTTTCCCCCGCTTGGCCACAATCAAGGATCCGAGTGTTACTTTCCACAAACCATTACCAGAACTGTTGTGGTAACCATCTTCATCAAGAAGACCTGTTGAAATAATATTGAGCCTCATATCTGGGACATGTTTTACATTATACAAAACCAATTCCAACCCCGGTGTCCAAACTTCAAGCAAATACTCCAATAACAGCAATCCTTGAAGCCCAGTATTACCCATCCAAACAACACCGAAGTCGCGCTGGTGTGTGAGATGAATAATAATCGTTTTCGTGTTGCAACATGGCAACGTACACACTGTGTCAGGAATCCAACTCGAATCAATCTTAGCAAGGTTACCATATCATAATCAAACAAACAAAGAACTCATCTGTGGTTGGTATTACTTCATATTGTCATCACACCATCATCATCTTTCTTGTGTTTTGTACTTCTGGTTGTTTTGTAGTTTTTTCTTCTTGTTCTCATTTTCAACTAGTCCTGCAGAAACTTCATCGTGTGCCCTTTTTTATGACAATGATAACATTCAACATCAGCAAATTTTCCTTTGCTGGAACTACTACGATGATTACCTCTGTTACTCGGGCCTCTGCTTTGACTTCTCCCCCGCCTTTCTGTGACCAAGACATCTGACTGTGAAGAAGAACCCTGTGACTTTCTTCTCGTTTCTTCATTCAGAATACTGCCTTTAGCCAATTCCATGGTGATAACACCATCTGGTGCAGAGTTGGACAAAGATGTCCTAAAAGTCTCCCAAGTATCCGGTAAAGTACCAAGAAGCCACAAGCCTTTGAATCTCATGCTTCAAACATGATACATAACCTGCAAGCTAATTTATAATACCCTGAAAGGCATTTAAGTGATCAGTAATAGGAGACCCATCAGTGTACTTTAATCTCATCATTTGCTTGATTAAGAACAACTTGTTATTTCCAGTTTTTCGAGCATATAACTGTTCAAGTTTGTTCCAAAGAGGTACGAATCAAGTGTCTCCTCACAATATGGTACAAAAACATTATCACTAACCCAGATGCCTAATAAACCCGCAAACATGTCTATGCAAAATAGTCATTCTGCATATGTTTTGTTTCAAAGGTTTTCTACAGTAGTAAATACAGCAAGTATTAGTCTTAAACAAAAGGGAGATCACTTTAATTTTTCCTGTTCCAAACATGATAAATTAGAACCATTCAAACTAACCATCCTACTTTGTATAAGCTTTCATCGTTCAAACAGTATTAAGTCCACAACCAATAACAAACACTGAAATACAATTTTAGACTGTAAGAACAATGGTCATCAACGTATAAACACAATTGCGGAAGCAAAACCTTCGTTTGACAGCACTTACCCAAACCCGTATGAACCTATGAGGATGCAAACAAATAGGGAAAAATAAAAACAACTCTAATCAGCCCCTAACAGTCTCAAATCAGCCCCAAAACAGCAGATAAAAATGTAATCAAACAGAAAAATGTAATCAAACACACAGCAAGAACACCAAACTTTTAGCGTGGAAAACCCCAAAACGGGTAAAAACCACGGGACACCTAGTGCCGCTTAAATTCACTATCAACGAGGAGAGGTACACAAGGTCTTCTCTAGATAACACTAGAGGTATACAACAAACATCATAATCTTGGAATCAAGCATCAAGATATATGGCAACAATCAAAGAACAAGAAAGGAAGAATATCACCAAATAAGATGCAATCTGCCCAGGTATGAAAACGGACTTCCAGGCCTCAAAATCAAAATCCCAACGGTCAGAACCTTCCTCTCGATGTCAGGAAGCTACAGTTCAAAAATTGTGACGATTCGACGGTGCAATCTCCGATGATCGGAAAAACACTGCAGATGGGTTTGGGTGATATCTTACTTCAAAAATCTCTTTCTTTTTTGTTATTTTCTTCTCCTCACAACTCTTCACACATCTTACTGCTAACCACAATAATAAGAGTCCTTAAATAGACCTAAGATGGGCCTCAATGTGTTGGGCTATTAATCCTCATGGGCTAAGAAAAAATACCCAACAGAAAGCTGCATGACAACAGTTCTTGTTGTGTCTTCTACCAAGGCCACAAGATTAGCAAACTTGGATTCCATCATGTTTGGCAAAAAGCGAATAGGATAAGGAAACCATACATTTCCGAACGACCTTTCAGGTAATCCTGCCTTTCCACTCAAATTCATTGTGGGGGCCAACAAGCAATCCCTGACTGTCCCGCTTTTGACTTGTTTCTCCACGACGTCTCGTGGCCTTTCACATTCTGACCGATTTGACTGTTCGGTCCACTTGCTCAACTGTCATCAACATTCTTACTTCTAATCCTAACCGTTGATTCGGAGGTCATGGCCACGTGTAAACATCTAAGAGTACTTCGAATTTACTATACCTAGGGTATAAATACTCGATTTGTTTTTCACTGTGTCTTTTCCACTTCTTCCACTATTTCGCCATTGTTAAAAAAATTTCAAGCTTTTTAACCTTTTTATTCGCACTTCACCATTTTTCGAAGAACTTCAAGTTTTCAGGTTAGGTTTTTAGACTTCTTACTTCCGTCATGAGTGCTATTACAGATGTTAAGTGTGTTCTCACCCAGAAAGCACTTGATGCTTTTTGTAACAAGTTTTATATCCCAAAGGAGGTGCATCCTATTTTGCCCAATCAGAATGATACGATGCACGAGAGGCCCGCTGGGAAAATTGGGTTGTACACTAGGTTTTTTGACTTCGCCAACTTTAGATTGCCCTTGTCCACCTTTCTTGTTGACGTACTTAGGCATTTTGGCATGAATATATCCCAACTCTCTGTTATTGGGGCGGCCAAGGTTTCCCAATTTGAAATCTTGTACCGTGTTTATGGGATCATACAAACTGTTGGGTTATTCCGGTGCT
This sequence comes from Tanacetum coccineum, assembly GCA_026074375.1. Classification (NCBI taxonomy): domain Eukaryota; kingdom Viridiplantae; phylum Streptophyta; class Magnoliopsida; order Asterales; family Asteraceae; genus Tanacetum; species Tanacetum coccineum. The sequence goes on from BQNB010012890.1 coordinate 61,536, forward strand.
TTTATGTGAATTCTAAAAAGAGTGGATGGATGTCGTTTAGTAAACGTTCTGATAATGCTTCCGTGTGTTATACGAAACCCCTTGATTCCCTTAAAAATTGGAACGGTCACTTTTTCTGGGTGGATGACTTTGCTTGCCCTGCTTTTTTTTTGTGGCATACTGCCAAGCATGTGACTAGGGATCCTGCTCCAGTGGCAGTTGACTTTAATGCACAAGATTATGCCACTCTTGTTGCTCATCCCCCTCCGTTCCAGAAGTTTCCAGAAGCATTCCTGTGCTTGGTTGGATTGAGCCGCCATTACACTTTGAATGAGGAAACTTATCCCCGGTTTTTGCATAAGAACAAAGAGGGTGGGTGCCTTCTGTTATATATGTGTTATGTGTTTTACGGCTTGTTGTTTTGTTTCTAATCGTGTGTTTGTTTTGTGCAGAAATGGATATAACTGCTTTTATCCATACCTCGGATCCTACCAAAGTAAGAAATTTTGAGCGGGAACAGAATGAGGGTGAGGCATGGTTGCTGGATACTACCATTGGTCGCACTGTTCCGCTACTTCTAGTTGCCCCTGATCGTGCTGAAAGCGAGCTAAAAGCAAGTGTTAAAAAACTTTTTGATGAGTGTAGTAGTGGCAATCAAACAGAACAAGGGGATTTCATAGGGGGTGGGCAAGATGCTAACATACAGCCAGTTGTTGAGGCTGCAGATACTACTGTTGAGGACGTGGCTCCTGTGTAGCTGACACGTCAAGGGAATAGAAAATCCGTAATTGTGGATGCGGGTGGGGCTTCCCATCCTCCCAAAAAGCTAAGGGAGGATCATGGAACCCCAAGTGGGACCTTCGTAGGTGGTAAATCTATGTTTGCGATCAAGAGGTTGCTTGCTAGATCCGTGTTGAATGCTGAAGTTGGGGTTGCGACCATACCTACTTTGCCTTTTATGACAGCTTCCGTATCTACCACGTCGGAGCGTGAGAGTAGAGATCATACTGACTCTGTGGCTGAACTCAACCTCCGTACTATTGGGGCTCCACGAAGGTTCGTTATTTCTTCAGACTCCTCTCACCATTCTGGTACTAATGTTGCGGAGGCTGAAGTTGATTTTCTTGTCAGGTCTTCCGTTCCGATAATAACTACTGTTACTACCATTAATTCAACTGTTGATCCTGCTTCGGTTGCTAAAGAGAAACTTGTTGAACCCTCTCCGTTTTATATTGGTTCTTCCTCAGCTCGTATAACTGATCCTACCACGGGTGTCTTCTCAGATCTTACTGGTAGTGATTTTCTTATTGGTGTCATCCGTACCGTCATCAACCCTAATACTGATCTTCAAAAAGTTTATGTTCCTCAATGGAGCTTGACTAATAGGTCCCGTCTTGATAACGGTCGTGTTTGTTACGAGATGGTTGATGAGTTTGCTCCTCTTAAGTTTTTTGCGTCTGTTCGTAGAATGGAACATAACAAGCTATTTACTGAGTTCAATGTCGGAGCTGCTCGCCAAATACCTTTGAGTGTCGAGGTAAGAATGCGTGTTGAGTACATTGTCAAGGAAATGAGGAGGTTGAAGTCTGTTGTTAATAGGCAGGCTAAATTGCTGAAGGTCAGGGAAGGAGAGATTGAGAATCTCAAAGCGCAGCTATTGTTGAGGGAAGCAGAAGCCGCAGAGGCCATTCGCCTCCGTGCCGAAGCTTCTAATTTTGAAGCTGTTAAAAAATCCCTTCGGGATGAGACGAACGCTTTGAAGGAGCGTAACGTCATCCTTAAAAAGGAGTGAAATGCTTTGGATGTGAAGGTGACAAAACTTGAAGCTTTAGCTACGAGTAAAGAACGTGAGCTTACTGATTTGAATGCCCTGGTTACTTCTGTTAAGTCTCAAAATGACAACCTTGCAGATCGGGTACGTGCCTTTATACTTACGTTTTTTGCATATTTTTCTGTTCTATTTTCTTATCTATATGTTTTCGCATAATCATAGGTACATGAGCTGGAGATTTATTCTTTCGGACTCCAAGAGAAAGTCACAGTGTATGAGAATTGCATGGATCAGCTTGAGAAGTTTCAAGATGATCGGATGAAAGTTGTTAATGACAAATTTGATAAGTTGTACACTCACTTTATGGAGATGACCCTTCATTTGGAGGAGAAATTCTACCCTCACCTTCTTACTACCATCTTCGGGCGCAGGTGGCTTCTTACCCATGGCATGAAACTTGCTATCGTTAACTGCCTAAACTCGCCTGAGTATCTTTCTGCTCTTGGGGCAGCTATCGGTAAGGCTATTGAGAAGGGTATGCAAGATGGGTTAGCTGCTGGTATTACCCATGGCAAGGAAGGCATGGTTTTGACAGATGTTGCTGCTCATAATCCTTCTGCGAAAGTTAATTACATTTCTGCTTTGCAACAACTCCAAAATGTGAATTTATCTTTACTTACGAAATTGAAATCCAATAAGGATGCTAGTGTCGAAACCGTGATGGACATTCTTCATCTGGAAGGCCCTCTTGCTGAAAAGCTAGGGTTGAATGAGCTGCAACCCAATGTTGACCAGTTGATGGTCCCTATTCATCGGTCACCAGACTAAGTTGTTGTTGGTGCTACCGCTCTGTCACTTTCCTTGGATGTTTCTAGTGTTCGCGTCTAGAATATTAGGGAAAACATTGCAAATCAAAGATCAGCTCTTCGTGATGTTTTTGTTCCTTTGGCTGAGCCTTTTTCTGCTGCGGTTTTGACAGGTACGGAAGGCACTTCTGACATTGTGTCCGTTACTGCTAACACTACCACGACCTTGTCCACAACCTTTGCTTCTGCTAGTTTAGTTGCTCCTATCTCCGTAGATGATTATGAAGTTATAGGTGCGGATGACCAAGCGGTTGCTGATAGGAATGCTGCTTCATTTCCCAATGTTGATGATGCGGACTTGAATATCCCTTAGTGACTTTTTTAGCCTACTTGTTTACGATATTTTGCCTTGGTCGTATGTGACCTCCTTGTTGGGGTCTTTTGTACGTAGACAATTTCTCTAATTGTTTATATCCTTTAAATACCGCAGTCGCTTGTGACCTTTTTGATGCGGTAAAGTGCACTTTGTACAATTTTAATGTTTTAATGCTTTATATTGTTCTACTATCGTTTTAGTATCGTGATGATATGTTTAACATGATAGTCTTACTTGATTATTTGTGGGTTATTCTTCCGATATTGGGTTTGCAATACCTCTTATGTATGTTTGAGTGAATTATTAGGTTACTCATCCTTTTGTTATACGAGATAACGTTTATTGGGTCATGCCCTATTGCGTGAGCGTCTTAATCACATAGAAAGTAACTTTAAGTAAAAAATAAACATTTAGAAGTAAAATTGTGAAGGTAGCTAGTCTTCACTTTCATTAAAAATTTAAAAGACATTACAATGGATAAATAAAATAGATTGAAATGCATTACCCCACTGTGGAGTCTGCATGGGTGAGTTGCTTACATTTTGTGAATGTAACATTTCTTGAGGTTGCTGGCATTCTAGGTCCACGGGAGCTGCTTTCCGTCACGATCTCTTAACTTGTATGTGCCCTTTTCAAGTGCTTTCATAACTTCGTATGGTCCTTCCCATTTGGGGCCTAGCTTCCTTGTGTCTTCTGCATGGCTTGCATCGTTGTTACAGTACACAAGGTCTCCCGGTTTGAAACTTGCACTTCAAACTTTAGAGTTATAGTACTTTTCCATTTTTGCTTTGCTCTTTGCCTCACGTATTGCTGCTTGCTCTCTTTTTTTCTTCCAAGAGGTCGAGGTTGATTTTCAAAGCTTCATTGTTTTGTACCAGGTCTACTTTTGCCGTTCTCAGTGTGGGCATGCCGATTTCTACTGGGATGACCACTTCCGTTCCGTATGTTTATGAGAACGGAGTGTCTCTGTTGCTAGATTTTATCATGGTGCGGTGTGCCCCTAGAACATAAGAGAGCTCTTCCATCTAATTCTTGCTCCTTGCATCCAGCCTTGCTTTTATTCCTTCTCATAGACTGCGATTTGCTCTTTCTACCAGGCCATTAGTTTGCGGATGTTTAACGGAAGCAAAGTGTTGGCGGATACATAGTTTCTCGCACCAATCTTTGAATGGATTGTCCTGAAATTGTTTTCCATTATCCGAGATAATCTCTCCTGGAAGTCCAAATCTACAAACAATGTTGTCCCACACAAATTTTTTGATTTGACTACCATTAATGGTTGCAACCGGTTTTGTTTCCATCCACTTTGTGAAGTAGTCAATGGCTACTATTAAGAATTTAACTTTCCCAGGTCCTTCCGGAAAAGGTTCAGCCATGTCAATTCCCCATTTATAGAATGGCCATGAGACGTGATTAGAGTTAGCTTTTACTGTAGATTCCTTGGATCAGGTTTATGAACTTGACAGTCTTGGCATGCTCTTATTAGTGTCCTAGCGTCTTTATGCATGGTAGGCCAATTATAACCAATCCTTAAGGCTTTGGCTACGATGGATCGTATGCCTGCGCGCATGCTACAAGATCCTTCGTGTATCTCCCTCAGAACATAGTTTGCTTGAAGTGGCCCCACGCACCGTAGCCATGGTCCGAGGAAAGATTTTTTGTAGAGAGTCTCATTAATTACGACAAATCGCAGCGACTTACGTCTTACTGCTATTGCTTTCTTCACATCCGCTGGCAGGGTTTCCTCCGTAAGGTATTCAAAAATAGGAGTCATCTAGGTATCTCCCTCTTCTTCTACTACTGCCAGTATTTCCACTTCACTTATTGATTTTTCTTTCAGCTCTTCAACCAATACTTGCTTACTCAATTGTGCAAAGCTTGTGGACGCTATTTTGCTTAGTGCATCGGCTTTTTTTGTTTTCACTTCTAGGGACTTGTCTGATTGAGAACGATTTGAAGCTGCTGGTAAGTGTTCTTACTTTTTCCAGGTATCGGATCATGTCAGCCTCTTTTGCGATGTATGCTCTGTTCACTTGGTTGGCCACCAATCGTGAATCAATATTTTCCTAAAGATTTTTAACACCCATTTGTTCCGCTATCCTTAATCCGGCAATCAAAGCTTCGTATTCCGCTTCGTTGTTTGTGGCGTCAAACCTAAATCTTAGGGCATAAGTGAACTCCATCCCTTATGGGTTTGTGAGTATCAGTCCCGCCCCAGAACCATCTGTGCAGGATGATCCGTCCGTAAACAAAATCCATGGTTCGGGGAGTTCTTCTTCCGCATCCATCAGAGTATCCAGAGAGTCCTCTTCTGGTCGTTCTACTATGAAGTCTGCTAGTATTCGCCCCTTAACTGATACTCTAGGTCTGTAATGTATTGCGCATTCTCCTAATTCGATGCTCAATTTCTGTAGCCTCCCTGTTACCTCCGGTCTTGATAACACCTGCTATATTGGCTGGTCCGTGATTACTATGATTGAGTGTGCTTGAAAGTATCTCTTTAGGCGCTTACTAGCATATACCAAGGCCAACACTAATTTTTCCATTGATGTATAGTTTATTTTTGGACCTCTTAACGCCCTGCTGACAAAGTGGATGGACATTTGTTTAGCTTCTCTCTTTGTCATCAGGACCGCGCTTACCGTCTCTTTTGTTGCTGCCAAATAGACGATAAGTTCCTCCCTTTCCATTGGCGCGGCTAACATGTGAAGTCCGGCTATTAGCATCTTCATTTGCTTGAACGCCTCTTCAGCTTCCGCGGTCCAATGAAAATTACCTTTTTAGTGCATTTTTTCAAAGTTTTAAAGAACGGTAATGATTTTTCTGCTGATTTGGCTAAGAACCTGTTCAGGCTTGCGAGCTTTTCGTTTAACTTTTGCACTTCTTTTAAGAACTTTGGGGATTAATTATGTTGCAAATATGTTTGGTTTGTGTTTTTATGTCTTACAGGTACAAAGGATTAAAAACGAAGCAAAAACGGTAAAATTCGGGTGACTTTCGACGGCGTTTTCACGTTTATCGAGGTTCAAACAAAGTCGTGAATAGAGACTTAAGACATTGTCTACTTTGTCTGGACATACTATCAGCCCCCTGGTGTTGACTTTGCATCCTAAGAACATCCATTTTTCTACCCTAAAAGTACACTTTTTTGGATTAAATTTCATGTTAATTTCCCTTAGAGTTTTGAACGTCTCTTCTATGTCTCTGACTATCTCATCTTCCGTGCGGCTTTTGATTACAAGGTCGTCCACGTACACTTCAAGATTTCTACCAATCTGTTTATGGAACGCTTTATCCACCAAACGTTGGTAAGTTTCCCCAACATTTCTCAGACCGAAAGGCATCTTTGTATAGCAGAATATTCCTTGGCTTGTAAAGAACAATGTTTTTCTTCATCTTATTTTGCCATTTGTATTTGGTGATAGCATTTGTATGCGTCTAAGAAGCATTTGAAAGGGAATCCACATAGAGATCCCACCTTCCAGTCTATTTCTGGTAGCGGATAACCATCTTTTGGACATGCTTTGTTTAAGTCTTTGAAATCTATGCACATCCTCAAACTGTCATCATGATTCTTTACCATCATCGGGTTAGACAACCACTCATGGTAGTGTACTTCCTTCATGATTCTTGCCTCTACAAGTTTCCCAACTTCTTCTTGTATTGCCTGGTTTCGATCAGCTGCTTGCCCTTTTTTCTTCTGTCTAACCGAAGAACATCCCCCCCGCACGTTCAAGCGATGTTCCGTAATATGTCTTGGGATGCCGGTCATATTCGCATGCTTCTAGGCAAAAATGTCGAGGTTGCGCTGAAGTAGGTCACACAACTTGTTGCGGCCTTCTTCTGTGAGAGTGGAACCAATCATTATTGTTTGCTCCGGATATT
>BQNB010012891.1:0-19781 GCA_026074375.1 Tanacetum coccineum
CTAGAGAATGGAGATGGAATTGTAAAATCTGACAGTGAAGAGTAATGATCTGACTGCTTACAACCAGAGGTTCCAAGAGCTGACTCTGTTGTGCACTAAGATGGTCCCGAAAGAGGAGGATAAGGTTGAGAAGTACATCGGAGGTCTTTTAGACAACATTGAAGGGAATGTGATAGCCACTGAACCTACTAGACTCCAGGATGCAATTCGTATTGCTAACAATCTAATGGACCAGAAGTTGAAGGGTTATGCTATCAAGAATGCTGAGAACAAGAGAAGGTTCGACAATAACTCAAGAGACAACCATGGACAACAACAACAACATTTTAAGAGGCAGAACGTTAATGGTTAGAATGTGGCAAGGGCTTATACGGTCAGGAATAATGTTAAAAGAATATGGTATGTTGGAGCCTTGCCATACTGTAGCAAGTGCAGATTGCACCACGAAGGGCCATGTATGGTGAAGTGTGGTTACTACAAGAGGGTTGGTCACATGACCAGGGATTGTAAAGCCGCAGTTGCTACTACACCTCAGAGGGCCCTAGTTGGAAATCAGATGGGAAATACTTGATATGAGTGTGGAAGACAAGGACATTATAGAAATGAGTGTCCCAAGCTGAGAAACCAGAACCGTGGAAATAAGACATAGGGAAATAATGACTGGGAAACTATGAGCTAAAGCAAAGCTTATGCCAATTGGAGGAGGAGAGGAGCTAACCCGATTCCAATGTCATTAGGGTACGTCCTTTCTCAATCATTCGTTTGCTACCATGTTATTTGATTCGTGTTACGAAGGGAGTTTTGTGTCGACTACCTTTAGTGCCTTGATTGATGTCATCATCTACTTTAGACACTAGTTATGCCATAGAATTAGTGATGGAAGAATTTCAAAAACTAATGTGATACTTTGAGGTTGCACAATTAGAGATTACTAGGTCACCCGTTCGATAAGTGACCTACTGCCTGTAGAACTCGGTTAGTTACGACGTCATCGTTGTATCGATTGGTTGGCGAAATACCCGCAGTGATTGTCTGTGATCATTTGTGACGAAAAGATCGTTCGCATTCCTTATGGAGATGAAATGTTGATAATCGAAGGCGATGGATGTAACGGCGGAAGTAAGTCAAAGTTGAGTATCATCTCGTACACCCAAACACAGAAGTACATCCAGAAGGGTTGCCAAGCTTACCTAGCCTAAGTTACGACAAAGAAGACAGATGACAAGTCAGAGGAGAAGCGACTTGAGGATGTGCTAATCGTACGGGATTTTCCAGAAGTCTTTCCAGAAGACTTGCCTGGATTACCACCTACTCGACAAGTTGAATACCAAATCGACTTAGTCCCCGATGCTGCACCTGTAGCATGATCCCCGTACCGTTTAGCACCATCAAAAGTGCAAGAGTTATCCACTCAATTGCAAGAACTTTTTGACAAAGGATTTATAAGACCCAGTTCCTCACCCTGGGGAGCTCCGGTTTTGTTCGTCAAAAAGAAAGATGGATCTTTTCAAATGTGTATCGACTACCGTGAACTAAACAAACTTACTGTGAAGAACCGATACCCACTTCCGAGAATTGACGATTTGTTTGATCGGCTGTAAGGGTCAAGAGTCTACTCTAAGATCGACTTGAAGTCTAGTTATCACCAACTCAAAGTTCGTGAAGAGGATATCTTAAAGACAACGTTTAGAACTCGCTATGGTCACTACGAGTTCCAAGTAATGCCATTTGGACTGACCAACGCGTCGACTGTATTCATGGATCTGATGAATCGGGTGTGCAAACCATATTTAGATAAATTTGTGATCATTTTCATTAATGATATATTGATTTACTCCAAGAATAAGAAGGAGCATGAAGGACACCTTAAGTTGATATTGAGATTACTTAAGGAGGAGAAATTATTCACCAAGTTTTCCAAGTGTGAATTTTGGTTATCGAAGGTGAAATTTCTTAGTCACGTGATTGATAGTGAATGCATTCACATTGATCATGCTAAGATTGAGTCAGTCAAGGATTGGGCGTCACCCAAGACTCCAACCAAAATTCGTTAATTCTTAGGCCTCGCTGGATACTACTGACGATTTATCAAAGGTTTTTCAAAGATCGCTAGACCTATGATGAAATTAACTCAGAAGAGCGTGAAGTTTGATTAGGGAGAAAAAGCAGAAGCTGCATTTCAGGTGTTGAAACAAAAATTGTGTAGTGCGCCAATTTTGGCTCTAACAGAAGGAAGTGAGAACTTTGTGGTCTACTATGATGCTTCACATAAAGGGTTAGACGCAGTCTTGATGCAAAGGGAGAAGGTCATAGCCTACGCATCTCACCAACTCAAGGTTCATGAAAAGAACTATACCACACACGACTTAGAGCTTAGAGAGTTGTGTTTGCCCTGAAGATGTGGAGGCACTATCTGTATGGCACGAAGTGTGTTGTGTTCACTGATCATAAGAGCTTGCAGCATATTCTTGATCAGAAAGAGCTGAACATGAGACATCATTGATGGTTGGAATTGTTAAGTGATTACGATTGTGAGATTCGTTACCACCCAGGAAAGGAGAACGTGGTGGCAGATGCCTTGAGCCAGAAGGAAAGGATTAAGCCACTGCGATTTTGAGCCTTGGTGATGACTATAGGAGTGAATCTTCCAAGTAAGTTCTGAATGCTCAAGCCGAGGCAAAGAAGGAAGAAAACTATGTAGCTGAAGATCTACATGGTATGATTAATAAACTAGAACCTCGTACTGACGGAATGTTGTGTCTGAACAACAAGAGTTGGATTTCGTGTTATGGTGACTTAAGAGCGTTGATTATGTATGAGTCGCATAAGTCAAAGTATTCCAACCACCCTGGATCGGATAAAATGTATCAAGATGTGAAAAAGATGTATTGGAGGCCCAACATGAAAGTAGAGACTGCCACCTACGTTAGCAAGTGTTTAACGTGTGCCAAATTTAAGGCTAAATATCAGAAACCATCTGGATTACTAGTTCAACCAAAGATTCCCTAGTGGAAATAGGAGAACATAACGATGGACTTTGTGACTAAGTTGCCAAATACGACAACCAGTCAAGACACGATTTGGGTAATCGTTGATCATCTTACTATGTCTGCTCATTTCCTACCCATGAGAGAGGACGACTCATTGGAAAAGTTGACAAGACAATATTTGAAAGAAGTGGTGTCAACACATGGAGTGTCGGTTTTGATCATCTCCGATGAGATGGCAGATTCGCTTCACACTTTTGGAGGTCTCTTCATAAAGCACTAGGTACTCAACTGGATATGAGTACAGCTTACCACCCGCAGACTGATGGTCAAAGTGAGAGGACCATTTAGACGTTAGAAGACATGTTGCGTGTATGCGTGCTTGATTTTGGAAAAGCTTGGGATAGACATTTGCTGTTGGTAGAGTTTTTGTATAATAACACTTACCATACAAGTAATAGGGCTGCACCATTTGAGGCGTTGTATGGACGTAAGTGTCAATCACCTATATGCTGGGCTAAAGTTGGAGACAGTAAGCTCCCTGGCCCAGAGATCATCTACGAGATAACTGAGAAGATTGTTCAAATCAAAAGGCATATTCAAGCTGCCCGTGATTGTCAGAAGAGCTACACTGACGTAAGACGTATACCTCTTGAGTTTCAAGTAAGAGATAAGGTCATGCTAAAAGTGTCGCCATAGAAAGGGGTGATACGTTTTGGCAAACGAGGAAAGCTTAACCCGCGATACATTGGAACTTTCAAGATCATTGCCAAAGTTGGAACCATTGCCTATTAGTCCACAAATATACGCCATACCACGAAAATAATCAAAATCACTTCTCTTGTGATTTTTTATAGGCGACGTGAGCATATATGCTCAAAATAAGTCACGAAAAGCCCACAAAATAAGTCACGAAAAGCCCACAAAATAAGTTATACAAGCTATTATCTAAAATAAGCTATTTAGCAACATATGTTATTCAACCATCACGACCACAATATCAAAACTACAAAACCCTCTTGCTTTTTCTTTGTTTGACGCATCCAAACGCACCCTTTTTATCCATTTTGTTTCCAAAAATCGATTTTTACGACGATCAAATTGTACAACTAACATCTAGGTATCAATATAAACCCAAAAGGACAAACAAAATTTAAATTTGGAAACTTACAAGAAAATCTTCAAAAATGTAGATTTCGACACGAACCGGACAACCCAAACGTTGTTTAAATGAATACCCAAATACTCGTATCAACCTGTAGTATCTCGTTCTTGATTAAAGATGGAAAATTTATGGTGTTTGTGGTGGTTTTGGATGGCGGACGAACACACACGCACATACAAGTGTGTTTTTTTTAATACTAAAATGGAATGAATGGAGTGTTGGTTTCAAAATGGAATATAATATGTACAATGCTAGATAAAGGAGCTAATTTCATGCCTCCTTGCACCCTTAGGCTTACAGGCCAAGATTATAATCCTATGAGGGGTTTCGGGTCTTTCTTTTCGTGTCGGGATCACTTAAATACTCATAAAACTTGATCGTAAAATTTTTCCTAAAGTTAATTAGCATTTTTATTCACCTTAAAAATACTTTTCCATTAACCTATATTATTTACACTTTAAACCCTTCAAAACTCATTTGGATATTAACGGACGTGTCAGGACTCGTTTTTCGGCATTTCTCAAAATTCACGGGTCAAACCACGCGGAATACAAATAACGTAATAATAACCTCTAAAAAAGATATTATTCACAAATAACCATAAATTACCACAATTCTCAACAAAATCACCACCGTCAACATGGTACAAAATCTGAATAAAGTGACAAACGTCAAATAGTCAAAGGACTAAAAAATGAAATATTTAGAACATAGAAGGGACAAAGGTTACAGAGGTCACTTAAGATTTTAAAATATATTGTATTTTACAGCTTGGATTGATCTATAGATTTTGAAAAATATCTAGAAGGGCAATCTATACATAGACGACCACTCTTTGAAAGCGATAGTTTTATTTATTGGAAAAATGGATTTAAAAATTATGTGAAATCAAAAGATCTTGATCTTTGCCATGTTATTACTGACGGTGACTTTCTACCTATTCAAAACAATCCGGAAACCATATTAGATGAGGTTTTCCATTTTGAAAAACAAAATGATGACCTTAAAAAGAGACTTGCAAAAAACAACGAATCTAAAAAATGGTTATTTACAATGTTTTGCCTAGGAAACTTTGCCTTAGGAAATAATACAAGCAAAATATAAGTTAAATACAAGCAAAAGAACTCTTAAAACCTTGTTAATACACCCATCAAGTTAATAGTCAAGGTTTTTATTTTTCATCAGATAACGAAGATATGACCTATTATTGATACAACAAAAGAATAATTCGTCAGTTATCTAAAGACAAATCTATAGCGATATTGGCTTTTGCTAGATTTAAACAATTAAAACAAAGTTTAAAAGCTCTTGAAGAGGGTTTACTCTGATCAACAACTAACGTAGTGGAAGTTTTCTTAGAGATCCTACATTCCATAGATAGAAAGCAATAGGGTCACGCAATAGAAGAGTCGAAAGACTTGACATCACTATCACTTGATTAACTCATCGAGAACCTTGAAGTTCATGAGATTGATCACAAGAAATAGTTTCAGAAATAGTCAAAGCTAAAGGAGAAAGGAAATCGCATTTCGTTTAAAGGCTAAAAAGGAATCTAGTATGAAAACATTATGAAACAGAAGTGAAGACGAAGAGAACGCCATGGCGGTTAATAAACTATAAGAAGGTCATTCAAGAAAAGAAGGTAGTTTCGCGAGACAACCCGGAATGACTAAAGATGACATTCAAAGAATCCGAGACACAAGAACGACAAAAGTTATATGAAGTGTTTTAGATGCGGAGACCCGATATCATCTTATCAAGAATGTCTTGAAACCACCCGAGATGACAAGAACCCAAAGGGCATTTGTTGGAGTTCTTGAGTGATAGGGTGAGGAAGATAAGAAAAAGTCTAAAGATGATACGTTTCACGTGAATCGAAGCATCTAGCGAGGGTAATACTGCCGAATTCCAGCTACTTTGTGATGACAAACTCTTCAAATAAATGATATTATTTTTAGATAGTGAATAATAATAAATTGTTGCAAAATTAGTTTAAAGAATAATCAATACAAGAACAAACAATTAAAGCTATTAGAAATAGATAAGAAAATAAAATTAGTGACTAAAAAGAAAAGTTGTCTAAACTAGAGAGAAACAAGTAAGTTGATCTCGATGTACAAAATGTCAAACACTTAAATTGACAATGAAAATACTTAAAGATGAAGCCTTTCAAGCTAACTCAATTCAAAAGAGTACACACTCACTAAGAATGAAATGCAAAGTCTTCAAAACCCTCGTGAGATAAATCGAGTAGAGGTTTTAACTCATGTTGAAGCATCAACAAACCGGGACTAAGAAAGACATAATTTTTCTTAGTCCCTGTGTTGATGCTTCAAATATTAAACCTGTATCAACAATGAGAAGTAATGTTAAAATGAGGAAGGATAGAGGAAGAAATGAGAACCAATCAATTTTAAAAGGCAAAGAAGCGTTTTTGTCATTTATTAAGTAACAGTTGACTGGTCTTTTCTATTTGTTAGCTTTTGAATCATAAGGATGGAGTATTGTACGTAATATATGTTTTGATTCATCATAAACGTGATTCAAAGAACTAACTTTAACGCATTTCCGGTTCATTCAATTCCAACCACTGTAAGTGTACATCTAATTAATTAATACGATTACGCATATGCCATCTCTTATTAACATCAATCAACCCTTCATATCTCTAATAACATGACATAATTTGTATCTCCTTTATGTCATCTGTTTATTGATTCTAAACACATACAAGTAGCTTTGGTAATTTTGAGTGACGCATAGGTATCATTTTTATGAGATAGAAGATTGATGCATTCATCATTTTCAAATGCATCAAGTAATTTATGAAAGGATGTCTATAGTAGATGCATTCGTCCAAATCAATTCAATGCATGTCTTATATATCTCGGTTATAATCAAACTTACGGAACCTGTGCTGTTGCATCCAGCGTTATACTCAAACATGACACCCAATCTGTTCAAACGATGCATCTGATGTGGTTTATCATCGATTAAGTTTATAAATTTTTTAAAACATTCATATGAATCAGCAAACCATTGACCGACTAACTTTCTTTGAATGTATGTATCTTGTTGTTCAATAACTTAATCTTTACATTAGTTAAACATTATGTAGATTCATACGAACAAATGCATCTGCTTAAGCGCATGCCTTTCGTTAGGTTCGAACACTTCTTCGCAAACTTATGCATCTAACTAAAGATAACATTATTAACTCATGCATCTAGTTATACATTATATTAATCATGGTAATTCATAATCATAATGCCATGCATCTAACTAAAATATCCTCGTTCAAATAATTGACAAAGAGTACCAATATATCAATCAGATGCATGAGAATTTAATTAAATAATAAAAAAAAAACCCATTTCATTTGATTAAATTGTTTATTTAACACGTGAGTTTAGATGCTTATGAATTGAATGACGCTCGCTTGAAAAACGAAAACATTATGCGGATGAATAACAACAAAGATGCTGATCATTATAAGAGAAATTTGTGGAAAAGAAGCAATTTTACAGTGTTACCCTTAAGCCTTTGATAAAAGATAGTGTTATTTACAAATTTGCCATTTTTTGGTTATTAACCATTGATCTATTTATTTAATGGTTCAGATTTCTTCTTATTCTTCTCACTCTAATTAATATTCTCACCGGATCCTCGCTCTATATATATATATATATATATATATATAGTGTGAGGTTCTTTTCAGAACCAAATAAATGTCGAGAACTGCGAGAACCAATCTCAACCTTTTATTTTCTAATCAATGGCTATAAAAGAGTGTGGCATAAAAGTAATAAAGTGAAAGATTGTGTGACAGTTTTTAGAGTAAAAAAGGGTAGTATAGGTATTTTATATTTTTATTAAAAACCGTCTAAACTTACTTTTTCACAATATACGTTTCCACAATGTATGTTTGTTTTGTATACTAAATTACTTTTGATCTCTCACAAAAACCTAGCAGCCGTAACCTTCCTACTTCATCCTTAATCCATTGAATGCTCTCTCTCAGATGGATACGAAGGAATTAAATGATATATATTCGAGTTGTAAGTTTCTTATAATTAATTTGAATTGAATAGTGTGAAAAACGAAAAACAAAAGAATTTGTTCAAAGATCTACGTTTTACTTTATGGATCTAGTCTCTTAATTTGTTAAACAACTTAAAATTGATATGTAAAAAAAACGCACTGATTTGGGTTGTAAATGTGAAAACATTAAATCTTTGAAATCGTCTTGGGGCTGTTTTCTTTGTTGTGAAATTAGTTTTTGTAGCAATTTTTTTTAAACAACACTATTGCTTGTAATTTGTTTCCATCATTAACATGATTGTTGGTTATTATAGATTTAATTTTTGGTTAGATCGTTTAGATATATATCTAATTTGAATGTAATAATCGTTGTTGTTATTAACTACTTTTATTAGTTAATGGATTTGAGATAATAGCTTGCCGATAAATTCAATGTGCATATGTGTTATACTAGTTGTTATACATAATTACTTATAAGTAAAGATTGTGCATATGTATTATGATATTTGTTAGGTTAATGGCAGGTATAAAATCATTAAAAGGTCTATTAAGACCATGACTTGATGCCAAGCATAAGTCAAATGTTAGTTACTAGATGGTGAAATACCGAATGGATGTAACTCGAACTTTATTACTTTGATTCCTAAAATCCTTGATGCCAACATGGTTAAGGATTTTCGTCCTATAAGTTTGATCGGGAGCTTATACAAGATTATTGCTAAAATCTTAGCGAACCGATTAGTTGGTGTGCTTGGTGATCTTGTCAATGAGGTTCAATCAGCTTTTGTGGCGGACAGACAAATCCTAGACGGTCCATTTATTCTTGATGAGGTTCTTCAATGGTGTCGTAGGAAGAAAAAACACGCTCTTATTTTCAAAGTTGATTTCGAGAAAGCTTTTGATTCGGTCCGCTGGGATTTCGTGGATGATGTGTTAAATAAATTTGGTTTCGGTGAAAGATGGAGGACTTGGATTCAAAGTTGTCTTAGATCATCCAGGGGGTCCATTCTTGTCAACGGTAGTCCTACGGAGGAATTTCAATTTTTTAGAGGTCTTAAACAAGGTGATCCTTTATCCCCTTTTTTATTCATTCTTATTATGGAGAGCTTGCATATTTCTTTTCAACGTGTGGTAGATGCGGGTTTGTTTACGGGGATCAAAATTAATTCCATGGTGAATTTGTCTCATTTGTTTTATGCGGATGATGCAATCTTTCTTGGCCAATGGAGTGAGCTCAATATCGATTCGTTAGTTCGAGTTTTGGATTGTTTTTTCCGGGCTTCTGGTCTTCGTATTAACATGTGTAAGAGTAAGATTATGGGTGTTAACGTTGAAGATGGGATGGTTAAAAACGCGGCTTCTAAACTTGGGTGTCTTGTCCTTAAGACTCCATTCACTTATTTGGGTACGAAAGTTGGGGGAAATATGTCAAGGAAGCAAGCTTGGAAAGAAGTGGTGGACAAGGTGTTATCTCGTCTTTCTAGATGGAAGATGAAACTCCTTTCAATCGGAGGCAGACTCACTCTTCTTAAGTCCGTGTTAGGATCTATGCCAATCTTCCATATGTCCATTTTTAAGGTTCCCTCGAGTATTCTTAAATCTCTTGAATCTATTCGTAGTCGGTTCTTTAATGGCCAGGATCCGAAGAGTAACAAAGCTTCTTGGGTAAAGTGGAACAAGGTCCTAACTCCGAAGGATAAAGGGGGTTTAGGGGTATCAAGCTTGTTTGCCCTTAATAGAGGTCTCATGCTCAAGTGGGTTTGGCGGTTCTATTCTCAGAAATGTTCCTTATGGACTAAAGTGATTAAGGCTATTTATGGGGAGGACGGGAATTTGAACAAGGATGTTTCTGGTGGAGTTCGAACCTGCTGGACATCGATAGTTCACGAAGTAAGGGTGTTACAAGGTCGGGGTATTAATGTTGCAGATTACATCCGATTGAAGCTGGGGAATGGGGAGAACACGCGGTTCTGGGTCGACAATTGGTATGAAGGCGGTGTCATCAAAGAGCTGTTCCCACGTATGTTCGCTCTTGAGTTGAATAAGAATGCTACTGTTAGTTCGAAATTGAATGCGTCAAGTTTAGATAACTCATTTCGAAGAAAAGCGAGAAGTGGAATTGAAGAGATGCAACTTAACTCTTTGGCTGAGATTTCTCGGATGACTACTCTCGTGCCTTGCGAAGATCGTTACGTTTGGACGTTAGAAAGTGATGGGGTCTTTTCGGTGGCTTCAATTCGAAAGGAGATTGATGGGAATCGGTTTCAGGATGTTAGTTTGCCGACTAGGTGGGTTAAATCCGTGCCAATCAAGGTGAATATCATAGCTTGGAAAGTCAAATCTAACGCGCTCCCAACGCGTTTTAATATCTCTCGTCGTGGAATGGATATTGATTCGATTGTTTGTCCCATTTGTAATGCCGGTGTGGAATCGACAAACCATATTTTCTTTCAATGCGTTGTAGTGAGACAGATTATGCGTAAGATATCTTCTTGGTGGAATATCGACTATTCGGATGTGAATTCTTACGAGGAATGACGAGTTTGGTTGGTTTCTATTCGGATTCAATCCAAACTCAAAGGCGTTCTTGAGGGTGTATACTATGGTTTGTGGTGGTATATGTGGAACTTTCGCAACAAGCTTCTGTTTGATAAGAAGATCCCTGAAAAGACGCTGATATTTGATAATTTAGTTTCTAGTTTTTTTTATTGGTGTAAATTCAGATGTAAAGCGTCGTTCAAGTGGGACGATTGGCTTAAGAACCCTTATATTGTACTTGTTTGATCTAGCTCCTTGCTAGTGTTTTAATAAATCGCCGTTTAAAAAAAAAGTTGATTGTACATACAATTTTTTGGGTTGGAGAGAGCTTTCTAATTGTTAGGGTTTGTTTGGTATGACGAAATGAAATGTCAAATGAATAGAATAACCGACGTAATGGAATAAATAGTGGAATATAATGATTTATTACCATTATTAATCATGTTTGGTTTGTATGATAAGACGTAATGGAATCATGATAAAAAGACTAAAACGCCCCCATTAATGATAGGAAATTAATTTAATATGTTAGTTAATGGTGGAGTTTTATGTAATCTGATTCCATTACAAGATGGAATGAAAAAAAAAGTAGGGGGCCGTAAGGAATGATTTTGGTGTAATGGGTCATTCATTGTAATAAATCATTACATTCTATAAATGTAAACAAACAACTTTTTTCATTCCATCGTAATAATCTTTTCCATTTCCCATTTGATTGCAACATACCAAACACTACGTTAATAGTTGGGATCAATGTAGATCAATAATTTAGTAAAGACCCAATGAATAAATCTTAGTCACTCATTTTTCATCAAAATAAAAAAATCTCGCTTTCCACTTTTTAAAAAAAATCTTGCAAACGGTAAATCGTCAAACGACAAAAAGTATACCATCGCGACGAGTATTTTTTTATCTTTCAGTAGACGGGGACTTCGATATACTTTCAACGAACTTTTTTTTCGATTTTTTTCAGTCACGTATGGAAAAATCACATGTGATTTTTCCAGACGAAACTAAAAAAAGATTTCGAGAAAAAGTTCGGCGGAAGTATATAGAAGTGCCCATTTATCGAAAGATGATTTAATTCTCGTCGCGAAGATATATTTTATTTTGCGTAACGATTAACGGTTTATGCGATATTTAATTTTAAAAAAAAAGTTAAAAAGGGAATTAATTTTAATTTTATGAAAAAATTGATGGCTATAATTGGTTAATTGGATGTGTATGTTGACCTTTTCTCTCTAATCGCGACATCTATAATCATTTACTCCGCAACTTTTTAATGTATAGCTTCATTCCAAAAATAAAAGCACAAATTGATGCAAAAGAAAAGGAAATGAAATATTATACGGTATATATTAATTCCCAATTTAATGTGCATTAGTATTAAACCGGGACCCGCAACTTTAACAATTCACATCACACTCTCATTATTTTGATATTTTCAATTTACACCCTCATATATTCCCATCCCTCAACATTCAACACTATATAAGTATCGATACATATACCCTTCACTCTTCCAAAAACATAAACATAAACATAAACATTAAAAATGAAGAAGAAAATCAATGTTATGCTGCGAAAATGCAAATCCCTGTCGAAACAACTCACATTGCCGTCATCATACATCTCTAGCGGATCAAAATCCGCTAGACATAATCAAATAGGCAAGGGAGGCATTATCTGGAGTACAAATGCCATATCTGTTTATAACGTCAATGACGTCACTGGAGATACCGAAGAGCCTAAAGAACAAGTATTTGTTGGAAGTACGAGGAAAAGATATGTGATTAGCTCAAAGTATTTGAGTCATCCACTAGTGAATGCACTCGCGTCTAAATCTGTTGCTGGTAACAGTAATGATGAAAATGATGTTTCGGTTATCAACTGTGAAGTTGTGTTGTTTGATCATTTGTTATGGATGCTTGAAAATGCTGAATTTAATGTTGGCTCTGAGTGTTTCGATGAACTCGCTCATCTTTACTCGTCTACTTGTTAGGTTTTTGTCTTTTCGAGTATTGATGAATCTGAATTAGTCTATTGATTTATGAGTCTAATTTGACTTCAATTTATCGTTCTCATGCCTTTTGAGTTCGAAAACATTGTTAGTGATTTCTATTAAATAAGTATTTCTTGGTTTTGTATACTTTTTTTGTCTTTTCATGTTGAGATTAATTTTGTACTATCTATACCGGAAACATGAAAATCTGAGTACCGATAACGTGGTCTTTGATCTGCACCAAAAAAAAAATAACGTGGTCTTTGATCGTACTAGTTACCAATGCAAAGATACAAATAACAAAGTAACTTTTTTAGAAAACAATACTTAAGCATCCGTAACGACACAGTATTTTTATAATACTTTGTAAAATTTAAACTCACAACTTGATAATTGATTGACAGAACGAATCAGTTACTAGTGATTATCATAGTGCCCCTGGTTCTAGTAGAAAAATCTATCATATATGCAGTGTCGTGTTGTATATTATATTTTTAATTTGAGCCTTAATGATGCGACAAAGACGGTATTGGGATGTCACGGGACACTGATAAAGTTTTGTAGTTTAATTTACCGAAATGCATCCGGTAGAAAAATATATTAATAGTCTTTGTTCCGTTAGTTAATTACTCGTTAACAAGTAACTCGACATATTACAATTCAAAAACTTTTGTTTTGTGCATTCAGTGGCTCTAATTTTTACGTTTCATTTGTTTTATATTTTGGTGTAAAAATTAGTGTATACATCGTAGTTTCAATATTTTTGACTTTTTAATGAAAACAAGTTAATAGCCGCAGATCTGATTCACCCCTATTGATGAAATGCAGCTTACGGTTACCCACTCTCTTTGTCCCAACTTTGTAACCTGCAATTTAAATTAAGTTATTAGAACGACCAAAAGGCCATTATATATTACTAGTTTTAATGCCCGTGCACGCACGGGGCTTAGACATTATGTTTTTTTAAATATATGTATGATTTTTATTTTTTTTTCTTTTTTATAAATTATGTTATAGAGTATTATCGAAATCATATGAAGAGAATAGATTCATATCTTTTATATATTATATGAACTTAAGGATGATTAGTAATTTTTTTTCTTTTGATTTACCTGTTTTCTAACTCGACATTGTGAGCGGACTAATTTCAGCAAAACTACTCTTTTAGGTAGCCCGAATTCGGCTCAAGTGAACCTTCGAGGCCACAAGAGCATTAATTTTCTCTTCGTTATATTCGAACCATTGACCTCCACTTTGGAAGGCTGATATTGTTACCGTTGGGTATGCAATTGATATTGTATATGTTTTATGATTATAGTTGCATTATTGTGTCATCTATACTTAAGATTCATGGTCTTACTTTGTGTTAAAACATGTAAAAATTTAGCTTCGCAATCGAATTTAAAAGCATTCAAGTTCAGTTATCAAAAGCGTCAATAATTATAGAATATAGAAAATTAAAAAACTCAAATAAGTATTATGTTTCGTGCATATAATATGTTTTGGTCAAACAAAGATTTACCTATTGTATATTTTCAATACATATACAAATGTAAAAAGAGTTTTACTCATTTTTCCGTTACCAAAACTTTTTTAAGATATAAAAGTGGCCCAAATTGTTGTATATGATTTATAAACATACACACATGTCAATGGAATAAAGACTTATTAAGAAATTTAAATGTTAGAATTTTAGTTCGTATTAAACCAAAAGAAAAAACATACAATTCTTCTGCACCCATCAATGAATAGCTAGAAAACTTTTTTTCTTTATTTATGATATTTTATGTGCTTCGGTGTTAGTCTGTTTGGTTGTACAACATGATTTCAGGCCGACAATAAAAAATCCACCAAAAAGTCTTCGGGTCGATTTTGGATGAGATTAGATACTGTTAAATCTTTGTTTGGAAGTAAAAAATTGGTTACGTTTGTTGTATTTTAAAATATAAAGTATAGAGGTATAAAGTTTAAGGGTTATTTGTTTATTTTTAAAATTATAATAAAACTTGTAAATTTATAAATTTACTCTTAACTCTATATAATTTATTTAAAATTAAAAACTACTAAAGTTTTATTACCTACCTCTTCTCTTTTCAAGTTTTTTTTTTCACAAATTTGACACATATATTTTTATGTGTTTTTTTTCTCCATTATATTTCTTCACAAAAAAATTCAATTTTGATTTTTTATTGACTAATTAATTCACACGATTTTGCCTACGTGGCAAAATCAAGTATTCTGATTGGTCCAATTTTTTCTCTCATAAAACTCTGAAATGATATAATTATTTTATTATATAAAAAATATAAAAGATTTGTTGAGTGTGTTTGTTCGATAATTTGATTCACTAAAAAGTTAATGGGATACAAGATATAAGATCTTTCGTGGATAATCTGATTTTGATTATTGTCTAGAGATATTGTTTTTATTAGAAATCAATTGTTTTAATAATAAGATATCGCTAAAAAAAACTTAAAACTATTTAAAAACTAAGACATCAGGTGCCTCTTGAATTCGAGTTGGAATACGTTAAAATGAAGAGAATCTAAACAATGCTGTTTGGTTATATATCTCATGTTGCATCTAGTGATCTAGATTTTAGTTACATATCTCTGCTACATTATTATCAAGCGTTTGATACATTTTAAAACAAAATATTAAAATGTTAAGTTTTCACACTCATTATAAATTATGTTTTAAACATCAAAAATTAATCTAACTAATAAAACACTTCTTACATAAAAAATAGAGTTAAATACATGTTTGGTTCTTGTGGTTATGCCCAAACTAGGATGTAGACTCGCGCTTCGCTGCGGGACGATTAGCAGGCGTCGTTTTACGTTGGCGGAAGTGGATCCAATGATGATTTCTGTTGTCGTTGCGATATTTCAGTGTTATATGGCGACCGGACCGATAACCCAAAGGGCTATTTTTGTAAATTGCAAAAAAATAAAAATAAGTTAACTGTCGTTAGGCTATTTTCGTATAACTATGACCCGATTTAGGCCTATTATCGTAAATTCTAAAAAAAATAAACTACCGGTCTCGTTACTTTTAACAGCCCGATGTTGGGGGGGGGGTGGGGGGGTGGGGGGGGGTGGGGGGGGGTTTAATTAATTAAAATCGATAAAATAACATTTGTCTTTGACACATATTGAGAGGGAGTATATTTTTGTAAATTGCACAAAAAAACGGTCGTTAAGTAATGACTGATCACAAGGACTCTTTTCGTAAATTCTAAAAAAAATTAAACTAACGTTTGTTACTTAACAGCTGTTAGTGGGCGGAGGGGTATTTTGTAAATTTTTTAAAAATAAGGGTAGTTTTCGTAAATTGACACATAGTGAGAGGGGGTATATTTTTGTAAATTGCAAAAAAAAGCAGTCGTTAAGTAACGACCGATCTCAAGGACAATTTTCGTAAATTCTAAGAAAAATAATTAAACTAACGGTCGTTACTTAACAGTCGTTAGTGGGGGAGAAGGTATTTTGTGAATTTTTAAAAAATGAGGGTAGTTTTCGTAATATGACATATAGTGCGAGGGGGTATTTCGTAAATACCCGAGGGGCTATTTCGTAAAGACCGACGGGTAAACGGGTCGAACCGGGTTGGGTCGACCCGACGCATTAAATGCACCCGGGTCGGACCGGTCGGGTCAACCCGCGCATTAAATGCGGCTTTCCTGGTTTTTGTATGTTATAGTAATTGCATGTTACGTCCTAGAAAGTCATTAATTACAACAGACGTCCCTGTGGTTGATGAAAAGGAGTTGACCGGTCATTTGACCTTTTTCCCATCCATTTTTTCGTTATCATTCCATTTCGTCAGGGGTAATTTCGTTTGTTCACATTATTAATACCACAAGGACTAACAGTGTTATCCTACTTATTAACTCACCTATTTCCCGTCAAATTCCACCTTATAACTCCCAGTCTCCACCTCATATCTCGCCTCATTTATTCACAATTCACCCCGATCAATCCTAACCCTAATACTAAAGATCAATGGTCATATGTTATTGTGGGCATCTTGCAGTCACCCGAACATCATGGACGGATACTAATCCAGGTCATAGGTTCCTTGCATGCCCACAAATCAATGATGAAAGTTGTCACTTTTTTAACTAGGTGGACCCCCCCCCCCCCCCATTTGTCAAAGAGCATTGATGATAATACTGGGTTTGTTAAGGGTGAGGAATAGGATGGAAGCTGATATGATGGTGCTTGTACAAGCAAACAGGAACTTGAAGATGTATTTGATTTTCAGTTGGTTGGCATTTTCTTTTTTCCTACTTTTATCTTAGGTCTAGTGGTTGTTTAGTGGTTTTCTTTTGGTGTAGTTTGATGGGAAGTTGTAGTTTGATGGTGTAGTTTGATGTATAAGATGTTGTCTAATGTTGTCTGTGTTGTTTATGTAAGAACCAATTGTTTTGGTATTGCAATAATAAAAATTGGTCTCTTCTATATACATTGTTTGTTTTGTTTACATGTTGGTTGATGTTCACAATTAGCATTTGGTTTTGTTGTATAAAGCAATCTGGTTGGACTTTAGTTTGTCAAACTCAGCAAAATTACCAAGACAATGTACTACATTGTTTTTTTGTGAAAAAGTGAACATATATTACTAAAACAAAAAATTACATCATAAAACCAAGAGCTTGGACATGCCCAAAACTCAACTGATACATCTGAACTAAAGAAACATTCAAACAATGTACTACATTGTTTAGAGTATGTCAAAGTCAGTAACATTACCAACACAATGCACTACTGTAAATGTTTACCAAAACATACTCTAAATGTCACTTGACTTTAGAAGGTCAAATATAACAATATGACAAAAACCAATGATCCTGTTTGACCTTAAAAAGGTCAAACTAAGGAAAATGACCAACAATGTACACTACATGACGGTTGACTTTAGAAGGTCAAACTCAGCAAACATAACATAGACTTAATACTTCTAATGCAAAATATTGTTATTACATGACAACTAGAGTTAATACTTATAATCCAAATTACATGAAACTTAACAGAATTCATATTGTTCAAAGATCATTGCATAATAACTGAACTAAGATGACAATTTTCTTGGGCTGTGTCTGTTGGCAATCTTCTTGGTCAATCTTTGTGGTCCAGAACTTGGAGTTGGTCTTGATTCCTGAAAGCCTTGCCTAGTTCCTACACTATGTTAAGTTGGTCCTTGGCTTGTTGTGCTTGGTGTTGCACTAGGTTGACTAGCACCAGTAGCTTGACTTGAGGCATTCCTTGCACCAGTTGCTGTGCTTGGTTCTGCACTGGGTTGACTAGAACCAGCAGCTTGACTTGAGTCATTCCTTGCACTAGCAGCTTGACTAGAGATATTTCTTGCACCAGCTTGACTAGAACCACCAGCTTGACTTGCACCACCTTGACCCCTACAGCCTTTCCTATTATGACCCAAATTTCCACATTTACTACACTTGACTAACATGCCCTTCCTAGAAAGCTTGCCTGATGAACAACTTTGACTTGTAATATCATCATGTGACTTCTTCTTCTTTTTTGGTGGCCTGCCAACTTGAGGTTTACGATTAGGTGGTATTATGACTGTTGTAGACTCAACTACTGGCCACATCTCCCTGCTGTTACATGGGTTGATCTTGAATGAGTATACATGTGCCCATGTTTCAAGTCTGTAAGCAGCATGAACCCAGTGTTCAGGTATACCAACTCCCATTGAATTCTCAGACATGTTGTATATTGCAGCCACAACATGTTTACATGGTATTTCAGTCAGCTCCTACCGCCAACAAGAACACACCCTTCTATCCATGTTAACAACACACTGATCCCTGTAAGGCCCAGTTATTTGATATAAATGACCTTCATTCCATTAAACAATGTACTCAGTAACTTTTTTTGTTAGCATCAAAGACTGCTGTCACAGAATGAGTAAGTGATTAGCTATCACTTTCTGAACTACTACAATCCTCTTCATCAAGTACTCTTTATCTCTGATATATTCCAGACAAGTAATGATGGGTTGACTCTGCCATCAACTAACTGCCTATTGAGCACCTCATAGATGTTGTTTAAGAGTATATCACATTTGACTCTGCCTGTTAAACAAATCACGCACTATATAAGCATATGGCCAATTATTAATATGCTTTTGTTCAGTGCAGTGTGAGTTAGTTAATTACCTGAAAAATGGGATCTGCACCATTGTTCAGCTGGAATCTCCATCAACCAATCATAAACAGCAGAATTGTATGACCTGAGCTCACTCATCTTTTTGTTGAATTCACCAACAGAAGTGAAATTTCATATCTTTGTGTTTATTGGAATAAACATATGCGGTTAATATATATATATATATATATATATATATATATATATGGTGAGGTTCTTTTCAGAACCAAACAAATGTACAGAACTGCGAGAACTAGCATCAACCAATCAAATTTTTTTAGATACTTATTTTTATTATTTAATTCAGAAGGGCATAATAGTAAAATTACATCTTAAATTTTCTTTTTGAATTTTTTTAATAAAAAACGTTTTTTTAGTTCCAAATTTTAAAGAATTTTTTTGATTTTTTTCTTGAAATAATTAGTTTTCCATGCATGATTTCAAAAGTTAAGATGCATATGTGATTTTTTTTCATATTATGCCAATTAACGTATATTTTTAGTGTTCAATTGTTTAAACATATAGTGTGTTTTAGTCACAAATTTTTATACAAGTGCATGGAATGACAAACAAAAATATTTTACATATACCGTATACATTAAAAAAATCGACGTTAATATATTGTATATATATGCGCACACCGCAAAACGTTAACACCAAATTAAATCAAATCTGGTAATGTACATATTTTATTTAAAATACATGCACAATACTTAATTTGCTATTCTTTTAGAACCACTTTAGAACTTCACATGCTCGCACGTGCTTCAACGTTTCTTTTGCATGTATGCCTTTGTGCACAGGTGCTTGATCATCAACATCTTCAATATCGGCTTCATGTATGCTTATGCACAAATGCATGATCATCAATATAT
>BQNB010012891.1:20450-78238 GCA_026074375.1 Tanacetum coccineum
TCATGCAATAATTATATAAAAGCGGGCAAAACAGATGGGATAAATGATATAATAAAGTGATGTTATTTGATGTCATCAAATATCCCCCCACTTGAATCCTACTTATCCTCAAGTAGACTTTAGAAAAGTTTTAGTTTATGAAAATGTATCCCAACCGAAGTTAAGGATTTTCCGTTTAAGCATCATTTTGTCCTAATCACCTGTACATAACCAAGCTCCTTACGAAATATGGAAATGAAAACACCCAGATCACTCAACTAATCTAGGGTTCAACATTTAAGTAGTACGCTCAATTGCTCGGTCTTGATTATTTTCGTATCATAAGCTTGGCAAGGATACACATCTCTATCGCTAAAGCTAAGGAAGAACAAGTCAAAAGCTAAATTAGGTTAAAAAGGCTTACGGTTGATCATTCAACAGTCTTTCACTATAAGTACCATACCAACA
This sequence comes from Tanacetum coccineum, assembly GCA_026074375.1. Classification (NCBI taxonomy): domain Eukaryota; kingdom Viridiplantae; phylum Streptophyta; class Magnoliopsida; order Asterales; family Asteraceae; genus Tanacetum; species Tanacetum coccineum. Next base: position 20,898 of record BQNB010012891.1, read on the forward strand.
AGGCAGCTGTATCGTATATACACGGTCGTAACGACGAAATAGACATATACAATCCGAACACATCCATGTTCATGTTTAACCAGCGGTTAGGATGAAGAATGATATAGGGTAGGGACCTTCTAACTTCACCAAAAGTCGTCATACCACAAGGCTAGCTGAGGTCAAGATAAAACATGCGCGGGTAACGGACGGAATAGACATGCATTCTCGAACAAGTCCTCGTTCGAGTAGACACTAAGGTTAGTTGCTAGGAAAGGGAAGTACAATGATTGTTAAATAAAATTCACAAAACAAATAGATTAAGCCAACAAATAAGGTGCGGTTGCTAGTAACTTTTCCCTGACCATTCCTTGACAAAGAATCGAATATATAGACAGACGCCTCGAATCACAGAAATGACATAGACACACCAAACGTTGACGTTCCCAAAACGGTCACTTCTCTTAACATCCCAGTTTTCCGTACATACTTTTACACAAGTGGTGATATCAGCCACTTTTTACAAAACTTAACATCATTGATTTTTGTAATGTATCAACGAATAATCGATCCTTATAAGTGATTCCTTCGGTATAAACTTCTTTTTGAAATGACTATTTTTCTTCCTTCTCTTTTTTTTTTGTTTTTTTAATAATAATAAAACCTTGTTTTGATTTCTACCGTCTTCACTTTCATTAATTTATCGGATAATCTTTTCCTTGTAGGACTTCGTCGTCGGAAAAAACATAGTTTCATAAATACGCTGAAAAAGTTAGCGAAACTTACGAGTACATATTTTCCATTGCGTTGTGAATTTCCCCGGAACTCCATTCACAGACGATAGAAAAATTTCACTTTGACACAGGAAATACAAGACTTTTGATTTGCTTAAAATAATTCCTTTAGTATATATAAATATATATATGTAATAAATATAAATATATAATAATAAAAATTATCTCAAAAATATCAATAATAAGAATTCCAAGAGGTTTTTTTTAAAAGGATGATTACTTTTGACCAAAGTAAAACCCCAAAAAAAACTTTCCCGGGTCGTATCCCGACGAGACGTGAATGGAAAATCGAGGTAACGTTTGTGGAACAATGCTTGAATATCACAATTTGGATTTGGTTTTCTAATTCTACTAATAATATGCTAAAACAAGTAAAGGCATGCTCTAAAAACGAAATGCATTAAGGCCTAATCACTAAAACGATAACGGGACTTCAAACCCTGTTCTTTAAAAAAAACTCAAGTCTACAAATTTAACCTTCAAATGCCAAAATTGACATTTTTATAAATCCTAAATGATGAAAGAAAATTAAAAAACGACTTATATTTTTTTTGACCTTTATATTATTTATTATGAATTAAAAACGGATTTAATCTAAAAAATTAATAAAAAAAATACTAAACTAATTTGGAAAATTCTGAAAAAATCACAAAAAGTACTTAAGAGTGAGGTAGACCTAGGAAAAATAAATTGGGATCACCAGCTTATTTGAATAAGCTAGAATTAAGCTAAAACGGGCTTATAACAAAAAAGACAAAAATAGTGTTAAGTAATTAATTGTGCAAACCATAACCAGAAAAGACCCAAGGGCGAGTTGATGAGTGTGTATTGTGCTAAAGTGCTTGGTAGAGGTTGTGGAGGTCACGGGTTCGAGCCTTGCTCACCCATGACTTCCCAATTTCCCAAGTATTTTTATTTGCAATTTTTTTTACACACACTTAAACGTAAGCTGGAAATAAGCACTTTTTGTAAAAACACTTTTTATAAAACTAACTAATAAGCTGGAAATAAGCTCTAAAAGGTGACAGACTTGGCTTTTTAAACTGAGTGACTTAAAGGACTAACAGTTAAGCATTTTTAGACACAATAAGCAAAAAGAAAAAGAAAATAAGCAAAAACAATCTAAAGGCTAAACTAAATAAGCACTAAGAATAAAAAGTAAGTTAACAAAATTGTAACACCCCCATTTTTACAATATAGCAGAGGAAGCTAATCTGGGGTATTACTTCATGGATACAACAATCATAATCATAGGTAAATAACCAATTTAAAGAGACGGTTTGTTGGAAAAATTTAGTTATCATTCATTATAATCAGAGTTTTTACAAAATGCAGGTCCCAAAATCTAAAATATTATGTTTGAATGATAACAGTTCAGCCATCTTTGAGTCCATGCCACTCCCTGCCACAACTTGCTTAATTACCTGAGATAAACATGCTTAAAAGGGTCAACACAAAGATTGAGTGAATTCATAGTTTGAAATGTAAGATTGAATACAAGTGATAATGGGAAATATTGGCATTGAAGGGATAATTATCATGGAGAACATTTAATATCATGGAGAAAGTTATTTCTTCATGAGAGACATTGTAGATGTCAATCATGTTGATTGATTCTTTTTTAGGCTTGTTAGAATAGCTTGAAGTATCATGTCTCATATTCAAGATTAATCTTTCGTCACCGTCACGGAGAATCATTTCTTCTCCGTGAACGTCAATCAAAGCACGAGCGGTCCGTAAGAAAGGTCTTCCCAAGATGAGGGGGACTCGAGGATCGCTTTCATAATCAACGATGACAAAATCAGCGGGGAATGTGAACTTTCCAACCAGAACAAAGATATCTCTTGCAATTCCAGCCGATGTGTCAAATTGTCCGGTTAGCTAGTTCAAGGGTCATGTGGGTGGAAATAAGCTCGGGTAAACCTAACTTTTTCCAAACCGAGAGTGGCATCAAGTTGATGCTAGCACCTAGATCGGCTAGGGCCTTTCACTTGAGCTCACTAAAACCACACGGAATGAGAAATTTCCCAGGGTCTCCTAGTTTTTCGGGTAACTTCTTAAGGATAACCGCTGAGCAATTTTCATTGAGGAGACTCTTAAAGTTTCTCCTTATTGGAAAGGAGACTCTTAATCATCTTTTGGTATTTCGAGATTAGAACAAAAGCAACGGCAAAGAGATATTGATGTGAAGTTTGTGAATTTGGACTTTATCTTTCTCTTGTTGTTTTTCTTTGTGCATTCTTGAAGGATAAGGGATATTGAGATGAAGAGGATCCCTTTTGTGCACCACATAATTCTTTAGAGAAGTTGGTTTAGCTTTTTGGACAAGAGGAGGTGGGACCTTAATAGTATACTCAGCGAGTTCCGGGTCCGTTAAAGTCTCCTCTACACATTCATCCTCCTTCGAATTAATGAATGGATGAGGCATAGGAACGGAAAGTCCATCAAGAACAAGACCACTTCGGGTGGTGATGGCTTTCAATTTACCTCTCGGGTTAGCAACGGTGTTGCTAGGTAGAGATCCCGAACCCGAGGTAGAAGCGGTGTTCATTTGGAAAAAGCTAGCCATCATGTTCTTATGCTCATTGGTTTGGTTAGACATTGAAGCTTGAATCGAAGTTTGCATTTCATTTCTTAACTCATTTTTCACATTGTTAATTTGAGCTTGCATGACTTGTATATTAACCTCATTTATATTCTTAATTTTCTCTAACTCACTTAAAGGTACAACTTGATTTTGTTGAGTTGGAGCTTGATAAGATGTATCTTGATTGAAATTGTTTCCTCGATTATATCCTTGAGGTTGGCTAAACCGGTTTTGATTATTTTGCACGTTTGGTTGAGCAAAACCCGGTGGTCGAATTTGATTAGCCACACTCGGAGGACGATAACCGGAATTACCCTGATTGTAGTTAACCGCGGCTGCTGAAACGTATCCTTGAATATTATCCCGAAAAGTGTTGCCATCGGCGGCGAGACACTGATAATAAGGATGAGCACCACCGCAAGTAACACAAATTTCCTCAACGGCTTTTACGGAAGCTGGAGGTGGGGTTGCTTGAAATTGTTTGAGAATAGCGGTCATGGCGGTAGTCACAACACTTGTTTGCTGATTTACTGCATGAGTAAGTTTGGCTATCTCAGAGGAAGAAGAAGAATTAACATCACTTGATTTCACTTGAGAAACAATCGATTTGTTTCGTGAATTGCGGACCTTGGATTTGTTTTCGATAATCGTCAACACATCTCGAGTACTTCTTTCCAAAAGATTACCACCGGCGGCAGAATTCAAAGAATCTTGGTCGGTTGGGTTTAAGGCATTGTAGAAGGTATCAAGTTGATGCAATTCGGTAAAACCATGATGAGGGCATGCACGAAGGAGATCTTTGTAACGGTCCCATGCCTCATGAAACGATTCACCAAAACGTTGTTCAAAGTTGGAAATTTCATTTCGGAGATTTGTCGTTCTTGAGGGAGGAAAGAATTCATTGATGAATTTGGAAACAAGATCTTCCCAAGTGAGAATAAAACGAGGGGGTTCTTTTTCGAGCCGACAACGGGCTGCCCCCACAAGAGAGAATGGAAAAAGCATAAGCTTAATCGCTGAATTAGGCACATCATTGTATTTTATTGTGGAAGTTATTTTGTTAAACCAACGAATGTGATCATGAGGATTGTCTTTCTCAAGTCCGAAGAATTGGTCCGAAGTCATCATATTAATGAGACTATGCTTGAGCTCGAAATGCTCAGCAAGAATTGGTGGAACCACAATTGCCTCTGCATAACCCTCGGTAGGTGCACGGAGCAATTCCGCCATAGTACGTTGATCGGCCATCGTATCTACTGGAGATTCTTCAAGAGAAAAAGGTTGCTTTGAACGTCTACGGTTGCGATGTTTTGGATTTGAAGTAGTTGGATTAGGAGAAGATTCGCCAACTAGATTCGACGAAGAGCGAGTGCGCATGCACTAAATACAAGAACAACATAATATTTTTGGTAACCGGATGTTAAAAGTCCACGGTAGCTCTTTAAACTACGCACAAGAGAACGAAAGGAATTAACACGCCGAAGCGATTTAAAAGCGTTCTTCCTTTTTGGGTGATGTTCCTTGGATCAAGCCCGCATTATACCCTCCTTATAGTTTGTAATTTAAAGGTGTGCCGATTATAACGATTAACAACACGATTTGTTTTGTTGGTTTTTCAATTTTTTTGGTACTTTCAATACTTTAGAAAAAGTATTGTTGGTATTTTTTAATTTTTAATAATAAGAAAAATATTCACAAACGGAAAATGATAACTTCACAAGGAAGGGTCTTCAAAAACTAATCTTCAAACATAGACACGAAAATCGCACACACCTCCCCAGCAGCGGCGCCAAAATGATAACCACCTTTTAGGGGTAATTAGAATATATATATATAGTATACGTATTCCAAAAGATTCAAAGAAATTACTTTTGACCAAAGCAAAATCTAAAATCTCTTGGGTCGTTTCCCAACGAGGTGTGAATTGAAAATCGGGATTAAGTTTGTGATCGCGTTTTTGAATGGTTCAATGATTTTTGTGATTTGAATTCTATTTCTACAATTAAAATGCAAAAACAAGCAAAAGAAACCCTAAAACGAAAAAAATATAAGCTAAAAACCTAAAAACGAACACGAGATCAAAACCCGTTCATAAAAAACTTAAATTCTACAATTTTAGCCCTATGAATGCAAATTTAATTTTCCTAAGTCCTATTTGATAAAAGAAAATTTAAAAAAAAAGAATTATATTTTTTTAACTTTTTTATATTTTTTATGAATTAAAAACAGATTAAATGAAATAAAATGATTAAAAATACTAAACTATTTTATAAAAATCTGAAAAATTTAGGGAAAGTGCATTAAACAGTTAAGATCCTAAGAAAAATAAAAAGGTGGAAACAGCTTATCAAAATAAGCTGTTAAAAAGCAAAAATAGCTTATAATCTAAACTGACTAAAAAGGTGATAAAAGAATAAAGCATGCAAAAGAAAACGGAAAAGACCCAAGGGCGCTAGTGATGTTGTGTGTTGTGTTAAAACTTGGTTGAGAGGGTAAAGGTCTGGGGTTCGAGCCTAGCTCACCCCAGACTTCCCCTTTCCCAAGTTTTTATTTTTGAACATTTTTTTGAAAAAGCTTTATGACTTAAAAATAAGCATATTTAAAAAAGGGAACTTTTTTATAAACTTAAAAATAAGCTGGAAAAGCAACAATAAGCAGGCAGAATGCTTTTTTAACACTAAGATTAAATAGGCTAATTTAAGGGCTTATTTTGGACTTAAAAAGCACAAGGAAAAGTAAATAAGCATAAACAATCCTAAACCTACACCTTATAAGCAAATGTGAACAAAATAAGCAAAGAAAAATAAGCAGAAAAGCTATAAAGAGCAAATAAGCAAAATGGCAAAAACTGTCAACTAAACAACCACAAAGGGACTTTTTGAGCTTAATTTTAAGCACATTAAAGGATTCTTATGGCTATAGGGCTTATAACACTGAAAAATTTATCCAACAAACTACAATAAGCAGCAAAGAAAAAACAGTTTGAAATTAAAATAAGCCCTGAAAAAGGGTTAAGAAAAAGTTGTTCACTCAATATGCTTGGTTTTTCAAATTTTGTAAAGACAAAGGGCTAAATGCAGCTCAACAAATAAGCTATAAAAAGACTTTTAAAAAGCAAGATAAGTTAAAACAGATTAAGATCACCAACCATTGAGCTTATGCTCTTAAACTCAGACCCTAAGAACAACTATAACTTACCTAAATTTGAAACTGAAAAAAAAACTGTTTTTAACTCAAAAGACACTTAACCAATATTGTGACAGATTTCGATAAAAACAAAAGTAAACTAAAAGACACTTAGACTACTGCATTTTTACACAAATAACAACACAAAAACAGCTCTTAAAAGCTGTTAAAAAGATCTTAATCAAATAAGCACCTTGAAACTGTTTTTGAACCACAGTTTTGAACACCCTTTAAAAAAAACTTAAAAACAGACTTTTAACTTCAAAATTCTTGAAAACAGCTTAAGAACAACTTAAAAAGGCTTGAACAAGTTGCCAAAGTGACCCAAATGGTTTTTTATAAGTTTTGACCCTTTTTGACACCTTATGCCAAACACTCCTTTAAGTTTGAAAAATGCATTTTTAAACTGATATAAACTGATTTAAGCAAAAAGTTTTGAAGACAGATGACAACTAATCAATGTTAAGCAGAAATAAGCACAATCCAACCACAAATAAGCATTTAAATAAGCAAACAAAGATTAAGCAGATTAAGCTAAAAAAGACAGTTTTAAAGTAAAAGCATGAACAAATGACATATAAGCATTAAACAAAGACCAATAAGCATAAAACAACAGTAATAAGCAGGAATAAGCAGCAAATAAGCATAAATAAACACATGAACAGTAAATAAGCAAAAATTGAAAAATAGAAACTTACAAAACCCTTGCTCAAAACAGGGTAAATAAAGTGATCTACAAGCTAGTATGGTCTTATATGCTCTTCCCTGGCTAGCTTATCTTCCAAATTGCTGAGGTAATTTATGAGTGACTTTTTTTTTATTTTTTTTTGTTTTTTAAGACAGAAAAGTAAACAAGCTTTTAAATAAGCTTTGAATGAATCAAAAGCTTATATAAGAGCTTAATGACAGTATTTAAAAGATAAGTAAAGTTAAATGACAATATTTAAAGAAAACTTAAAATTTCATTAACTAGAAAAAATACAATGCTTGAATTTAAATGATAGTAAATTAAATGAAAAGTAAATTAAAGTGGTCTAATTAGGTTTTCACAAGACTTGACACACCCGAAAAATAAGCTACAATGGCCCTATACTTATACTTAAATATTCTAAGTCTTGGTCTTCATGTGTGCTTCTTCACTGGGAGGCTTAAAGAGGTGTGCTTTTGGTGTGAGGAGAATTGCAAAGTTAATCTCAGCCTTCCATTCATCTTGAAGCCCATGGTCTATCATCTCAGCCCTTCATCTTGTTCATAATTTCATTGTCCAATGAAAATTTAGGGGATTGCCAAGGAGGAAAATGCCCATGTGAAGTGGGGTTAAGGGAAAGAAATGTTTTTGTTATAGGGAACACTAGACGAGGTGAGGAGAGTGATGGGTGAACAGGGTATTGGCGGGAAAATTTGGTTTGTGGTTAACTGGGTGAAAGTTTGGTGGGATGGTAATTTTGACCCCTCGTGTTGATATGTGTAATTGCGACCATCGTCCTTGTGGTGATATAACTTTGTGGGTTGGCAGTTTCAGTCCCTGAGGTTATATGGTGGGTTTGCACCCACAGTCCTTAAAGGACTAACAGGGGTTAAAGGCTGTTTTGGGCTCATATTTTGGTTTGGGCCGTGTATAATTAAAAAGGAATTGGGCTATTTTATATGTAATTGTCTTCATATAATACATTAATGGGCTGACCCGGCCCATTAGATGGGTACGGGTGGGCCTATTAAGTATTTCTTCGTTTTCGGCATCGACTTTGACTTTGACTTCTCAGGGTTGACTTTGACTTTTGTCTTTTCACGCTCTTTCCAATCCGTGCTCGGTTTTGTCTGTTTTTTCTTGATTTTTCGTCCTTTTGTCGGATATCCGTTTCCTTCACAATATAAGTGAAAACATACAAATACAATGTATTTTTGGTACGTTTTTTGTCTTTTAAGTTCATTTTTAAAGGTCAAAAGTATGTGTATTTAAACACATACCAAAATCCCCCATACTAAACTATTGTCGTGTCCTCACGCAATGCTATAAGTAAACACTTAAGAAACCTAAGAATCTCAATCCCCCTCGACTAATTACCTCGAAAAGTAGCTAAGTGTTCATCAATGGGAATTAAAGAATCAATAGCTTTGAAAAGCCCCGTTTTGACCATTTTTAAATATTTACACTTACTACCACTAATATTTTTGTATTTTTTCTTTTTTCTCATTTTTTGTATTTTTCTTTTTAAACAACTAACATATTTGACTTTCGTTATTTTCATAACTTTTAGGGTTATAGAACAAGACACATTTTAATCCTAAAATGCCTCCAAAAAGGATAAATTCATCGCCCCCGACTTTTCACTTGTCCCAAACCAAGCTTAAAACGAAATCACCGTTAAATACAAGTAAAGATGCTAACACTACTCATACTTGTAACTTGTGAACTTTTCGCTCCCAGAAATTATTATATCTTAGGTGAATGTGCTTATTTCGAATTTCAACCATGGATCAACGTTTTGCAAAAATTTTATGCTTCACGTTCCACCTGAGAATAATGAGTTTGAAAGCGAGATCATCCCATGTAGCGACTTTCGTCTCGGCACATCCCAACCTTGCGGCTAAGTGTCCAAGCTTTTGACACCCCACATAAGACTAGTATCGGGGACTCACGGAACCTTCGGTTTCAAAAACTCTTAGGGTTTCCGTTTACACATAAAATCACCAAATAAAAAAACGAAATTGTCTTAGTTCAAAATCAATATTTTAAATTTAGAAAAAGATATTTTCCCTATTTTATTAATTCACGATTTAAACACTTAAATTTGAAATTAAACATCCATTAAACATAATAAAATCCTCGACCTTTTAGAAGGCTATAACATCGGTTGTGAGCCCCGGCCGGAAAGAGATGCAGCACACTTTTATCGTCTCGGATAAAATACTATGTGCCTTATTTAGATGACTTGCAAATCGGTTGTGAGCCTGGGCCATAGATGACAAAAGTAACTTTTATTAGCCCACAATTTTTTAAAATTATTACCACCCATTTTTCATCATTTTTTTTATTTTATACAATATTATATTCACGATTTAGAGGTGAAAATTTCTTTTTTACGAAAATTTAAGTTTTTAATTTGAACTAAATGCATTGATATCGACCTATACTTCAAATAATTTCAGTTGATTTAAGTTTATTTTTCGAATGAGAGCAAAGCCATATTGTACGGATAGAAGCTTATGGGAGAGAAAACGACTTCAAAACTACACTTATTGAGCTCTATAAGACTTTCCAACTAATCCTTTTGTTTAGCATCTACTCATACTTAACTAGATTTACCGTTCTCGCATAAGTTCCGTTGAATGCTTAGTCTAAAAGTTAAGGAAACATGTTTAGTGCCTCATATCCACGCTCGACCCCCCGAGAGTCATAATTTATTATTATTACTACTCAGCAGGAAAGTCAAATTGTGAACAAACATTATTATGTTTTTGTGAAAAAATTTTTAAAATTTTTTTATTTTTTTCGGTATTTTGGTAAGGTTTAAAATCGGGATTACATGGAAAACAACGACTGCATGCACAATCAAATCAATAGATCCCCACATACTAGATCTGAACATTGTCCTCAATGTTTTAAGAAGGGTCTCTACGTAAATCCTAAGCTGTTTATTAAGTATGCTTAAAGATAAACGTTAGTCGATAAGATTTGGATATTGGATTCCCAAAATGAAGCTGAGGATGTGAAGCTCTAGTGAACGAAGGACAAAACCACGAGCAAGAGAGGCTTCAAAATTCGGGCAATCCTGGACACAAAACATGAAACACGAAAAGGAAGAGGCGAGCCACCTCACAACAAAAAACACTTATTCATTACTACTATTATAATTATATAAGGATAAGCATGAGCTGCCTCCCACGAAGCGCTTGTTTAAGGTCACTTAGCTTGACCCGATTCCCCCATACTTGAACTGGTCAAGGGGGATAGAAATAGAGACATGGAACATCCAAAACACAGGATGTCCTCTCCATAAGAGCAAGGAAAAATCTCCATCGGGCATTTAAAAATTTTAATAACTTTGAAAGCTTTAGGGCCCCGATAAGATAATTCCGGGAGAAGAGAAGTATGAACTCCTTTATAAGTGAGAATCCCGGGGTTGAAAACTTTTTCCTCATTTTCGGATGAAAAACAGAGAGTTGAAGTTTCGGACTCAGGAAATTTCCTTTGTGCGATAGGGAGTTCTTAAAGAGGAGTGGATTAAATTCCTCTAAGAATTAAGAAGTATTAGTTGGTCTTCTTTACATTCTTTGCACAGTTGGTGACTCGAATAGTGATTTCAAAAAGGTTCTCATGAATGAGTATACCCGGATTAAATACTTTGTCCTCGTTATTGGTTAAAGGCAAAGCATCAACCTCGTAAAAATCCTCATAGAAAACCGAGTCACACTTGGGGGAAGGAACGGAAATCACTTGATCTAGGGGGATACAAGTTCATCAATCAAGTGTTTCAGACTATACTGTTTTTATTTCCTTTGGAGTAAAATGGATAATCATAAACATCTTTCATTATCGGACTTAAGTTTCATCAAGATCATCATCCGGACATCATCATATAATGGTGCGATGAATAATCAAGGTATGTTCAGCGGGAACATCTCGGGGAATGGCATCAACAAGATCGTTTTAGATTTGCAAGATTACCCTCATCAACCGAACCCTCGAGAATAAAATCCATTTCCTTGGTAGGATCATTGTTAAGAAAATATTCTATTTCTCTAAGATCGGATTCGATATCAAAAGGAAGATCATCATTTCCCGGTGGAAATGTGATAAGAGCGAGTTCATCGACGAACTCCTCGTGTAAAAGGTCGACAGGATCATCATTTCCCGATGGAAATGAATCACTTGCGAGATAAGCTTCAAAATCTTCCTAAATTAACTCACTTTTTTCTAGGGAAGTAAGTGTGGGAGAAGAAGAAGACTTGGTCACGGGTTCCGAAATTAGAGTGGGATTGCCACTCAATGGATTGATAACTTCTGGTGAAGTTAAATCGGTATGAGAAGAAAAAGTGGGATTGCCACTTTGATGATTTGTTATCTTTTCATTTGTAAACAAGTCCTCAAGATAATCTTTATGAGAGACATTGTAGATGTCAATCATGTTGATTGATTCTTTTTTAGGCTTGTTAGAATAGCTTGAAGTATCATGTCTCATATTCAAGATTAATCTTTTGTCACCGTCACGGAGAATCATTTCTTCTCCGTGAACGTTAATCAAAGTACGAGCGGTCCATAAGAAAGGTCTTCCCAAGATGAGGGAGACTCGAGGATCGTTTTCATAATCAACGATGACAAAATCAGCGGGGAATGTGAACTTTCCAATCGGAACAAAGACATCTCTTGCAATTACAGACGGTGTACAAATTGTCTGGTTAGCTAGTTCAAGGGTCATGCGGTTAAATTAAGCTAGGGTTTATACTCTAACTTTTTCCAAACCGAGAGTGGTATCAAGTTGATGCTAGCACCTAGATCGGCTAGGGCCTTCCACTTGAGCTCACTAAAACCACACATAATGAGAAATTTCCTAGGGTCTCTCAGTTTTTCGAGTAACTTCTTTAGGATAACCGCTGAGCAATTTTCATTGAGGGGTGTGTTTGCTAGTTCTAAAAGTTTCTCCTTATTGGAAAGGAGACTCTTAAGCATCTTTTGGTATTTCGGGATTAGAACCAAAGCATCGGCAAGAGAGATATTGATTTGAAGTTGTTTGAACATTTGCCAAAATTTGTGAATTTAGACTTCATCTTTCTCTTGTTGTTTTTCTTGGTGCATCTTGAAGGATAAGGGATATTGCAGGTGAAGGGATCCCTTTTGGCAACACCATTATATCTTTCAGAGTATGTTTTGGTTTTTTTAGCTTTTTTGGACAAGAGGAGGTGGGACCTTAATGGTATACTCAGCGAGTTCCGGGTCCGTTAAAGTCTCCTCTACACGTTCATCCTCCTCCAGATTAATGAATGGAGGAGGCATAGGAACGGAAGGTCCATCATGAATCAAGGACCACTTTGGGTCGGTGATGGCTTTTCAAATTCACCTTTGGAGTTAGCAACGGTGTTGCTAGGGAGAGATCCCGAACCCGATGGTAAAAGCGGGTGTTATTTGGAAAAAGCTAGCCATCATGTTCTTAAGCTCATTGGTTTGGTTAGACATTGATGCCTTAAATAAAGTTTGCATTTCAATTCTTTAATTCAGTTTTCACATTGTTAATTTCTAAGATTGCATGGACGTTTATAATTAACCTAATTTATTCTTTTAATTTTCTCCAACTCACTTAATGGTACTACGTGATTTGTTGGTTGGAGCTTGATCAAAGATGTATTTTGGATTGATATTGTTTCATCGATCATTATCCTTGAGGTTGGCTAAACGGTTAGGTATTTGATTATTTTGCACGTTTGGTTGACAAACTCGGTGGTCGAATTTGAATTTAGGCACACATCTCGGAGGACGACTAAACGGAATTACCCTGATTGTAGGTTAAACCGCGGCTGCTGAAACGTATCCTTGGAATATTATCTCCGAAAGATAAGTGTTGGCAATCGGCGGCCGAGACACTGATAATTAGGATGAGCACCACCGCAAAGTAACACAAATCTTCCTCAACGGCTTATTAAGGAAGTGGACGGTGGCGGTTGCTTGTAAATTGTAATGGGAATAGCTGGGCATTTCATACCGGCCCAGGGTGGTATCGTACAACACAGCAATCTTCGTATTGCCTGATTTACTGGAACTCTAACTCTCATCGAAGGTAAGTTTGGACTATCTTCTCAGTGCGAGAGAATAGATTATAAACATCACCACCTATGATTTACACTTCGGCAGAAACAACGGATTTTGTTTCGAAATATTGCGGGGACCTCTTGGATTCATCACATCGTTATTTGCACTTAACAATTGTCCTAAAACATCCTCGTGATACTTTCATTACCAATAAAGATTACTCTACAGGCCGGCCTTAATATTACACTCATAATAGAATACTTGGTCGGGTTCTGGGTCTTTAAGGCCTATTAGTAGTTAGATAGGTATCACGTTGGGTTGAAAATCGGTCAGAAATCCATGATGAATGCAATCGCAGACATCCAGATCGGAGATCTTTGTCAACTGGTCATACTGCCTCATTGAAACATTCATCTAACAAACTCGTTTGTTCATATAGTTGGAATTTCCTCATTATAAGAGATTTGTCATTTTGTGGGAGGAAAGAATTCATTGATGAATTTGAGAAACAACGTCTTCCACAAAAGTGAGACATAGAACTAGGGGGTTCCCATTTTACGAGCCAAATCGCACTGCGCTAGACCCCCCGCTAAGAAGAGAAAGATTGCCGAAAAAGCATACTCCGAGCTATAGTAATAGTGGATTAGGCAACATCCTTCGCTACTTGTATTTATGGGAAGTTTTATATTTGTTAAACACAACGAAATCGTCAGATATAAGGGACTCGTCACTTTCTCAAGTCCTTGAAAGGATTGGTCCGAAGTCATCCTCCTATTCTAATTAGCAGTTAAATGCTTGAGCTCACAAAATCACTGCCTCCAGCAAGATATAAGATGTAAGCAGCTCGCGCTCAATAAACAAAATAATCTAAATAATGGCCTGTGAAATCAAAAATGTAGCCGTGCAGATTGAGATTTGTCTGAGAGTATAAGGCTAGACGAGGATTGTTTTGTGTGTATGTACGCCAGTAAAAGATGTAGACACAAGTGTAAGGTGTCTTCGTCTCATGTGAGAGCAGTGGGTGATCGGCCAGAGTTTCCTAACGTGAGATTTCCTTCAACAGAGAAAATCACGGTTGTTTGAACGTCTTTCGGTTTACCTGACAGTTTTCGGATTTGAAGTCAGTTGGATTAGAGAAGAATTCACCAACTTAGATTCGAAGAAGTAGAGAGTGCAAAATGCACTTCCTAAATACAAGATACATAAACACAATAAATTTTCTGGTATACCGCAAATGTTAAAAGTATCCCAACCACGGTTGCTACTCTTTTAAAATACGACAAAGCAGAGCCGAGGAATGGACATTAGTACGCCCAAAAAGCTTTGATATTACTTCCCAAACCTTTAAATCACCTTTTCTTTCCTTCGGGAGAAGTCAGTGTGCGGGATGAAGAAAGAAGACATACGTTCAACGGGTTCACGAATTTGGAAGTGGGTTTGCCTCACAACAATGGATTGAATAACTTCCGATGTGAGTTTTAATCGGGTTTCCTCTATAGATGGAAAGGAGTAATAAGTCCGGGACGATTGCCCAACTTTGATGATTTTGTCTATCTTATTCATTGTATTAACAATAGTTCCTCATCAATGCTTTATCTTATCATGAGATGGGACATTGTAGATGTCAATCACTGTTGATTGATTCTTTTTGAAGGTCTTGTTTAGAATAGCTTGACAGTAATCATGTCCCATTGCTACATCATTCAGATTATTTTGGGAGAGCCTCATGACAAACCAATGAGCCCAAAATTTTTTTTTTTGTGATCGTGTGACTTATATGATGTGATAATCATGCCGAAGAGTATGGCGTCTTTAGTGGGCTTATTGAATATCCCACCCTCCCCCCCCCTCCCCCACCTCCCCACCCCCCACGAAACAAACCACTATCTACATGGAGGATCTCGGGCTATGGGTACGCACCTTCCTTACTTTAGATTGCTTCTGCATCGCACTATCCTACTCCCTATGTTGTTATTATGCTCATTAGCTACATTTACGATTCCTATTATGCTCATATTACGGTCATGTAAAATTTATCATTGTCGCTGAGTCCACCTCTAACTAATATTTTAGAAAAAGATAGGAGAGTGCTCAAATTAAGGAGTAATGAATTGTGATGTGGCAATTTACTAGAACTTCGCGTCATATCTTTTCAAGAGATTGAAAGGCCAGTCACAATACGAATTCTTTATGTGAGTGATGTACCAAATGTCACAGAAACGCTGAGTTGAAAGAATCATCAGTGCACGTGTTGATAGTTTAGATCAGAGAGGATAGGTGGGACCATTAAACTGAGTATTATACTCTGCAGTTACGGGCTTTCTGTGTAGAAATAGGCCTACATTCCTCCTACACGTTCATCTCCTCCCTACCACCGGAACGATCTAATGAATATGCGAGGAGTCTATAAGGATGTCGGAAAGTATCCATCTCAAAGAAACAGATACTACGGGGTGTAAGGTGATGGCTTCTTATTACCTCTCGGGTATAGCAACGGTGTTGTTTGCTAGAGTGAGACGAACCCGAACCCGAGAGAGAAGCAAGGGGTGTTCATTTGGGAAAAAGCTAGCCACACCATGTTCTTACTGCTTCATTGGTTTGGTTAGACATTGAAGCAATGAATTCAAAGTTTGCATTTTCATTCTTAACTCATTTTTCACATTGTTAAATTTGAGCTTGCATGAATTTTTATATTTATTAACTTCTCATTTATCAGCTTAATTTTTTCCATACTTCAACTTAAAGGTACCAACATGATTTGTTTGAGTTGGTGGCTTGATAAGATTTATCTTGATTGAGAATATTGTCTTCCTCGATTATATCCTTGAGGTGGACAAAACCGGTTTTCGATTATTTTGCAAGTAATTGGTTGAGCAATGCAAAAACCCCGCCAGGAGCGTCGAGTTGAGATTAGACCACTCTCGGAGGTCTCCGATAACAGGATATTACCTTATTAATTTGTAATTAAACCTTGTTTTTGCCTGCATGAAATGATAATCTTGAACTATTATCCCGAAAAGTGCTATGCCATCGGGCTCGGGCGAGACATCTGAATTAATAAAGGATGACGCACCGCTCGCTGCTAATGCGTAAACACAACATTTCTATTTAACGGCATTTTAAGGAAGCTCGGAGGTGGGGATTGCTTCGAAATTGTTTGAGGAATAAGCGTTCCAATGGACAGGGTAGTCACAACCACTTGTTTGCTAATTTACTGCAATGAGTAAGTTATAGGATATGTTAGAGGAAAGGAACGAAGAATTTAACCATCTACATTGATTACATCAATCAACATTGTGAAAATAAATTAAGATTGGGAGATGAGAAGAAAATTGTAGAGGAGAGACATAAGAGACAGAAAGAGAGAGCAATAGAGAGTAGTGTTGTCAGAATTATGTTATAGAAGAGAATGGAAAATTTGTGAGCTACTAAACTGAGAGACTAACCCCTACGCTTGTGTCTTGTGTTCGAGATGATGAGTTGGACGTTGATATACATCGACTAGAAGGCTTTTGTCATGTCTATCTTAGTGTGTACATTAGGCGTCGGGATATAGTAGGTTTATTATGGCTTCTCGCAACCGGCGAGTCACGAGCGAGCTAGGTTTAGAGATGACAATGTAAAAAGAGCCTAGAGTTTGAGCCGTCGTAGGCCTACGTGAGGGCGAACAGTATGATTAATTAGATGATCCGAGAACGCCTGTAATATGATATTAGTGAAGAACTTCTCCGATCAGAGCTAGTCACATTTTGTGTAGTGGTTAGACAAATGTTAGTCTGTGATGTGAGACATGACACGGCGCTTGCAATTATTGGAACTATAGTCCGGAAGCTCGCACAAAGCTCACCTACGCGTCTAAGAAACCTGAAGAGACGTTGCTTCTGTGAGTAAATGTTTTATTTCTACCGAGGTAGTGTGAAGGATGACTAGATCTTGAGAAAAACTTTTAGATGCAAAATAGTTGATCTTGAACGCATCGACTAATCCTCTGTGAGTCTAAACAGCAAAACGTTCTGTGTACACAGCAGTATTGAAAACTTATCACTTACATACAAGTAACGACGTTTTAGTACGTATCTTGAAAGTAGGAAAGAAACATTTCGATTTGATGCATTTTTGGTCTCCACACATTTACACCAACAGCATCTTCAAACAACGTAGAGAGATGAATATTAAGACACTGAACAGGGGTTTCTTTTTTCAGTCGCCCATCGAACTAAGGGATGCTCGCTCCCCCAGCTCTCAACGACCCCCACCCGCAGAATATGCTTTAAAAAAGTGCATTAAATGTCTTTATTCAGCTTGAATTATTGGGCTATACATCCTCTGTATTTCTTATCTTAAGTTGGAATGTTTACTTATGTTGTCTCAAACAGACATACGAAAGGCTACGTTTTCCAAATCTGAGAAGCTTATACGGATTTGCATCCCTCTTCATACATGTTCGTGATAATTCCCTCGAACTTGGTATCGTACCACAACGTTCTTATCAATAATATTAATGTAGCGACTATAATTTTAGCTCTCCTGTGCCTCGCGTATATAATTGCTCCAGAAAGAAGATATTGGCATGCAGATAAAACACTCATACTAATATCGCCTCATGCCTATCCAACACACCTCGAGTGTGGTTTATGCACGGCGCTCAAGCCCATAATTTTACCGCTCCCACCATTGTATAGTTTGATGATCGCAGCACATCTCTCGTAAATCTATTAAGGGACGATTACTGACTATTTCAAAGCTCGAAGACAAATAGGTTTGCTTTAAGAAACGTCTTGACAGATTACGCGTATTGGATTTAGACCTTGTTAAAGTCAATAGGAATTTTAAGGACGGCAAGACAAATTTATTTGCTCAGCACCAAATCACCATAATTCGACGGCAAATGAGACGACAACAAAAAGTAATCCAAACCCTAAACGATGAATCGACATGCACTGTAAAACTACATATGTAAAATCTACATAATAAATTTTTGGTTAGAATAACTGGATGTTATAAAGTCCCGCTCACGGATGCTACTGCTCGCTTTAAGAATCACTCACCATTGACACACCAGCTTGAAGCGAGCGGTGAATTATAAACTTCAAAAAAGGACCGTCATTAGCATCGTACTCGCTCGTAAAATGAACGAATACCAATCCTGAGATCTACGAAACCTCATTGATATATCTTTAATATTGTTTTCTATATATTTTTCATTGTTTAAACAGAATCGTCTTACTTCAACTTCACTTTCTTCGGGTGAATGTTTACAAAACTGCGGCATACACACCAGCTTCTCAAGTAATCTATATCACCTCGCACTTTTTATAGTTTTGATATATTGAATGCGTTATTAGAAAGCCGAATGTCTGCATTTAACGCATTTTAGACACTACTCCTATTGATCTTTAATAGTTTTTGTCTGGAATTTTTATCATTATTTTTAGTACGAGTTACACTTTACAACTAACCTTTGGAGAAAGTATTCGTTCAACCGGTATTTTTTCTTTCAATTTTTTTAATACATACAACTTTAGAAAACATACTTCTATCAAAACCGTACGAATAGCAGTAATAGAATAACTGCCAATTCAACTTCATCGTCGTGGAAAACTAGGGTCTCTAAATTAGTTATAATAAAATCTCTCGCACAGAATCGCTGAAAGACACATATAAAACTCGCTCATCAAACACTTCCTTAGCAGCATGACCACTAGGCGCTCTCACCTCAAAATGATGTAACACACTTTTAAGGTTCCCACTAGGTTAGTATTTGGTAATTACATAATTCTTAAAACTCGTAATTCCTTTAGCTTTTAAGCCCGTCAATTTCAAAATATTCGACTTCCATACTAGAATATTTAATTTTTTTGATCCACAAAGATTACAATTAACTCTATAAAAAATCTTAACGGTCAGGTTCCGTTTTATCTTTTTTCCATATTTCAAGAAAGGTAAAACATCATACCTCCCAGTAAATCGGTGTCGTAATTTGAACAAAGATCGGGGAGTAACTTTAAAAGTTCGTAGATGCTGTCGTTTTTCAGTAATGTTTCAATATGATCTTGTGTGTGAATTTTGGCTTTTCGTATTTCTATATATCTAATAATGCAAACACCATATAATAAATAAATAAAACACAATCAACAAAGCTCACTTAAATTTAAGAATAGATAACTCACTCAAAAAGTCGAAAGATAAATAAAGTACTCAAAAATCTATAGATATAAAATACGCATCAACCACCACACGGGAGTACTATCACAAACCAACGTTCATTTTATAATAAACCTATTCTATTTCACTATATATTTTTTTATCAACCGCCCTTAAGAATGACGCAAATTGCTAATTTTTACTGAACGCTCCTCAACTTTGATAAGAATAGATAAAGTTTATTAACAAATACAAATACGAATTCTCTAACTTGTATCCTTTTGATTTTCATTTTCTAATAATTTATTTTTTTCGGATATTTAACAAAAAATGATTTTTAACATGAAACCTATAATAAAAATGATTCAAAATATACTATAAAAATTCACAAAAAAAAAACTATTTTATCACTAAACAATCATAAAAATAAAATTTAATAGAAAAAGATGCAAATTATATTTTACTATACAGCGATTACCTAGTATCACTTAAGAAAAATTATAAAAAATCCGTGATGGATGGCTTGGTAACACCTACGCCTTTATTAAAATAAATCGCTGTTTTAAAAAGCTAAAATAAACAGCTAGTCTTATTAAAAGGCTATTAATCAATACTAGACATAGAAAAGGTGATAAGATGAATAGAAGATATGACAAATGAAACTGGACAAAAAACGACCTTCAAATTATAGGGGCAGCTACCGTGGTGTATTGATTTCGCGTGTCGTTTATAAAATCTATGGTATAGAAGAGGTAGATGGTTATGGGGTAACTTTGAGAATTCAAGCTACTCAACCCCAAGAACTAACCCTTCATCCCCTATTCTTTTTATATTAATCTCTTGACACATTTTTTCTCATTCGAATACAATCTGCTTCTTTAATGACTCTTATAAAATTATCTACGGTATGATCTAAACGTTAATCTCTAGAAAGGGAGTGTAGCTAGCGGATATGCGCCAGTTGGCTTGCTCTTCTGATGGATATGTGGCTGAGCGAGATTTTGTCGCTATATAGTAGAAGAGTATATATAGTCAGGAGATAGAAAAATACTATTATTGAATGTTAAAAGCACATGGATCGAAGATTCAGTGAAAGCAATGCTTAAAGTGTCGCTGTGGTGTGTTAGATCGAGTAGTAGTAAGTATTGTGACACTGATAACCATATGCTGGAGAGACAGTGTAACAGTTTGTATATTGTAGGCTGCTGTACTGGGGGGGGCTGTGCATAGAGAGCTGTGGTGGAGAAGTTCCGACATTTGTGCTGTGTGGCTATGTCTCTGCAATGTGAACCATGTTGTGTGATGTTGGTCAAAGTGTGTCCGTTGTATTCTCAAGATTCCTACAGTGTCTGAAACGTGTTCACGATATTCTCATGTCCAGATATACTGGGTTTATAGTACGCATGCAACGACCAAATGACTTGGTTACATAACAGCTTGTATGATCTATGATAAGATATCGAGAGAGCATCGATCTCACATTTTTATGAGATTACTAGTCATAGTAATTTAGAGGGAAAAAATACAGTGATGAGGTTTTTACTTTCATGATAAATTTCATACCCTTCATTTTTGACCTCATGAGACCAAACAACTAAATCAGGAAAATGAATGACAAAAAACCGCTGAGAACTTGAAAACGAATAGTCTGAATGTGAATTCATATCATTTCAAAAAAGCAGTCACTATATTCGAACAAAGTATTAAGCTTTATACATGGACTAAATGTAATCTTCTTTTAGTTTACGACTCAATAGGTACGTCATATTTTGAAAATATGAAAAGAGAACTATTAACACTTGTTGACTTTTTCGTGTTTGTATGAAGCATCCTACTTGATGGATCCATTTTGTATCTGACCAAGCCAATATGAAATATCTGATCTCCCACAAATAAACGCAGCTTTAATATGTGATAGTCACAAAAAAGCCAGCAAATTATAAGTATCTTAATCAAAAGCCCTAATTGATGTAAAATATCAGAAGTAAGAATACACATTTATTCCAACCAAATTTAAATAAACAGCATAATCATCCTTTTGGCTACAAAAGGGTTCGTTTACTTAATAAAAATTGATTAGTTGACATACTACTCACTTTTTTGGTCAGTAGTGTTGAATGAAAGTAGTGCCTTTTGCTCTCTTTTGTTTTTCTCATGGCCGCAACATTGCAGAGTAGCTTCCTGATATAAAAAGGACATGTTCACTGTTAACTAACAACCTTACAGTCAGCAAAGGTATTACATCGATGTAATGTTGTTTAGGACTATCGATTAACCTTTCAAACACATTAGCTTTAATGGTCACACTATCTGGTATGCAAGTACTTGTAGTGATAAGGGGTTGGCGGCTAGTGCTCGTACTTTTACTCCTTGCACCTTAGGTACCCTTGAGCCAAATGTTTAACAGAAATATCATCAAACACTTAATGTGCATAGAATCACATCATCAATTAAGTATGAATACAAATTATAATTTCACCACAAATCATACATAAAAGCTATGCAAGATACTAAAATTCAGGGCAAAAATGATAACTAATAAGTAAACTACAACAAATAAGGTGTGATTTAGAAGAAAAGGTCTTGAAATTCATAAATAAAAAGTTTGATAAATAAATCCTTAAATTGTAGAAATGAAATGATAACACAAACTAACCTTTTAATCCTTGAACGGATGTGCAATTCCAAAATCATCTGCAGAGATTTGAATTGCTCTTTCCTTCACAGTTTTAATGAGGCAATTATTTCTGTATACCCTTGACTCTCCCATAATTGTTTCCTTACCCTCTTTCCGTATTCCATAAGCATACAAAATCAAATTAAGATACTGGTAAAATTATCTTTATAACTTTGTGGTTTTATGAGTATGATTATTTGTATCTGTTAGAACGATAAAATGTTAATTATTTTATGAAGTTGGTCTCTTGCTTTCAGTCTATTGTTTAATTAGTAGTTTATGATGTAATAAAAGTCTATCAGGGTCAACAGTTAGTTATGTTGATCCAGATTTGACTAAGTTTAGGAAAATAGAATAGGATAAGTAATAAGTATAAATACTATCTTTGAATGAGTATTATATACACAGTCTTTGTATTTGTAAAATTCACTTCTCCCTCCCATTTATATTTTTCTGACACCTTTTGAAATGAAAAATTTAGAAATGTGTATGAAAAATACTCTCTCGCTCATCTCTTTCTATTATCTCTGTGACAGCAGTGCGTAGATGTACTACTGAAACATGTATGACATTACGGGAGGTTTAGAGGTTAATGCTCACACGGAGAGATATGGATCTCTGCTGTGTTTATATAGGCTTTATCAAAACGGACTGTGGATCTTTTGATAGATAGAATTAGAATCGATTGTCTGAAACTTTCACTAATGAATGAATCTCAGTAACGCGTTCGTCACTGGTTAGTTGGGATCTGATGATGTTTGATTGGTTTGAGTCTGTGATGTTTCGCTGAGATAGTCAAGACAATATTGCGCGTCTTTATAATGTAGACTACATCAAATTGGTTGGAGTTTGTATATATTCTTGTGTGTGTTACTCAATAATAATCATGAAGTAGAGTTATTGATAGTGTGAGTGCTCACTTGAATATGCACAATTGTTAGTACTCTCTGGATTGTGAGTAACTGTTCGTAAGCATAGAAAATGTGGTTTCGTAACTATTTGTGTGATCTCGCATGGCTGTTGAGAAAGTTATCTGAGTGACTGTAGTATAGTCAAGTTGTTTAGATATTGTAATTCGTAGTAGATAGGATCTCAGAGATATGTGAAATGATTGAATTGTACTTTCGTAAGGAGAAAATTGTTATAATTTGAATAGATAACATTGTGATGCTTTAGTAAAATTGTAGTATAGAATTGATTAATCGATCTTGCGTGTTCTTGTGTGTGTGTGTGTGTGTGTATGTAAGTTCTGTATCGAGGAGTGTAAGAGAGGTGAGATTATGTGTGTGATTTGGTGTACAATGAATGGTACGAGAGTGATTTGGATTTTATAGAAGATCGGAGGTAGTTGTCGCGTAGCACTGCCGATAGCAGTTTCTCTCTCGCAGAGTGACACTCTTTCTTATAGAGTTCATTAGAGACTCTTTCAAAAAGCAAGATAAAGAATTATAATAAAACAAAGATTAAGAAATCACCTAACCTTTGAAGCTTCATGCTCTTTACAAAACTCAACCTTAAGACAAACAAACTATAATTCACCCTAAATTTGAAACTAAAAAATAAAACTGTTTTTACCTCGAAGACACTAACTACTGTAATGATTGTGATTGTGAGTGTGTTCCGTGACTATGTGTTGCGGTTTTCAGTGTGATATCTAGAGGAGCTCAGTCAGTGATCATAGTGTGGGAGATTTGTGTTTGTATTGATGACTGGGGACACTTAGGAATACTCACCGCATTTTTACACCACATATACAATACACAAAAAAATGTGAATAACAAGCATCTTAAAAGCTAGTTAAAAAAAAAAGATCTATAATAAATAAGCACTTTCTGAAAATGTTTTTTTGAACCACAAGCAGTTTTGACAACCTTTTAAAAAAAAAACTTAAAAATTTTAAAAAACTGACTTCCTTTTAACTTAAAAATTTCTTGAAAACAAGGACTTATGACTCTAATTGCAAAAGGCTTGACACATCTGGTGTCTATAGTGACCACAAATTGTTTTTATATTAGTTTTGAACCTTTTCTTTTGTACAACATTTGCCAAACAACTCCCTTTTAAGTTAGAAAAATGGGCATTTTTGTTAATCCTGATATAAGCAAAAAATGATTTGAAGAACAGAGTGATCTACTTAATCAATGTTAAGCATAAAATAAGCTCATTTTTACTCCAACACCTCATTTTATAAGCATTTAAAATAAGCCAAAATAACGATTATGCAAATTTAATAAGCTTTAAATACTAGAAGATTTTAAATGCTAATTTAGCACAGATGTAACTATGGAAATTTATGCACTGTGTGATTTATCCATTTGAACCTAGATGCCATGGTTAACCATTGCTCGGTTGTGGATGGTCACCCTTTATAGTATTAGGTTCGTCTCTACGTTTCCTTTGTAATTTTATGACTTGTAGTGTTAAATGTGCTATTGTTTCCTTACACTTGTGTTAGATTATGCTTATGTTGTACTATGTATGGTTTTATGCAGACATTTTTCTTTTTGTTTTTTTTCGTATAACAGTAGAGGTTGTCAGTATCACAGTTGTAGTAATGAAGGTTTCGTAAAGTGGTTGACGATTTCAGTCAATGTGGTTTTATATTAGTGTTGTATGATATGATTGATTGGAGTTAGTTATTTGCTCTATGTGGTTGCATATAATTTGGTGTTCATTCTTGGTTGGTTTCGGTAATCTTTGGAAAAGGGTTCGTTTACTAAGTTGGTGGGGGGTGGAGTGCTCTCGTGGTTTTGGTGGGGGGTGACGGAGGCGGGTGGGCGGTAATAGTTGGGTTTGGTGTTTTAAGTCTTCGTGTTTTGATTTGTGATGTTGTGTTGCTGGTTAGTTTTTATTTTTTTTGCTGTTTGATTGCGCTGTTATGTATAAGATTATTTGGTGTCTAGCTTTATTTTTTTGATTTTTTTTCATGTTCCTGCTCTTTTCGGGATGGTGTAGGAGATTCATTGGAAAGGAGCTTAGTTGAATTCTAGCTTATAGTGGTTACTAGAAATTTTTTGATTTGGTATATTGTTATATAATCAAAAGGTTACGCTTTTTACCATAGTAAAAGCATAAATATTATTTTAAAAAAACAATCAAAAAACAATAGATAAAAAAAAAAAAAAAAAATAAAAAATATATAAGAATAATAACAATCAAAAAACACAACACAAACACAAATTAAACATATATAAAACACCCAAAAAAAAAACTAATATCAAACAAAAAAATATATCACCATAAAAATAAACACCAACTAAAATCAAAAAACAATCTACCCAATAACTTAAATAACATAACAGCTACTTAAAAAAATATTAATAATTTTACTTTTTTGTGATTTCTCTCACGACTCATGAGTAGATAAAGTTAAGACTAAGAGTTGTATATTGCTCGGTATTACGTTCACACGATTGATACATTACTTTATCTCTAAACGATCAAGTTATGTCTTCATGTAATTATTGGGATTACAAACTTTGTTTACTTTGTAAATACTTAAAACAACTTAAATCAGCAAAAAAGCCCTTGACGATAAATTCAGGAAAATCGATGCAGAACTTCAAGGTTAGAGTAGGGGAGTGTATTGCCATGGAAAGTTGTGATTCAGATAGAATTTTGGATTAACCAGCTTATGATGTTAAGGGAAAGGATGTGGCATTCAATACAAACACTGGACCATTACAGATGACCACTCGTTTACTGATCTAAATAATACCATCAAACGAACGAAATACCTGGAACCATTGGTCTTAAAATGGAACTAGAGGGTGTAAAATATGAAATATATTATGATTCGTCGGGATTATGAATTACATTCTCGTTTAAGCAATAGACTCATATGACATATTACATTTATCTGTGGATGAAGATGTGCAAATGCTAAAGAAATCTCTTTGGGATAACGATTCAACAAGTTATGAATGATCTGAAGTTTTTTGCTATCTGTGAGACACTCAACGGCTTATGGATGTAATTTGATGTGATGGTTTTATATGCAGAATAAGGATGGGGTATCTCATTACCACTGTCGGTCGTATGAGATAGGGTTAACGACATTTGGTGAAATATCATAGAGTACGTAATAATGTTTGTACCTTTCCAAGTAGGCAATCAAACAACAAGAGTTTCTGTCAAGTGCGTAGCCAATAGAATTGTCGCAAACTTAGTTTCCGAGGTTCGTCTAATAAATCAATCTAAGATAATAGTCCTCTCATATGATATGTTGAGTATGATTCTGTGTGGTAGAATTTGAAACCACTGTTTCTAGCTCATCCAGGGATCAAAGGAAGCTACCCAAGAATCCCATGATCTTGTTAGCTCCTATTGCTTATTCTAAAGCTTCTTCAGCGTATTATCATGCGGTTAATTCTTTTTATTGACTCCACAATTACTCTTACCATGTCCAAATCTCACATCTGTTGATTGATGACGTTGATTGAAGAGATCTCAAAGTGGGGAGTTATCAAGGGAGATTCTCAAGAGGTATGTAGCTTACAACCAGCTAATGTTTTTATTAGCCCGTGGCTATATCTCTCAGAAGTTCTCTTCACCTACCAACAATCATCTTCGTGTGTCATCAAACACAAAAAATCAAGCTGTGGTTCAGGATTGACGAGTTGACATACAAACCAAGAAGATGCAGGTAGATCTCGGTGTGAATTGACTAACAAGACAATGATTAAGAAATAGGAATCAAATGTTTAATGCATGAAATGCAAGTGATGAAAGCAATCAGATTGTTCAGCGTATACCATGAACTGATTCTATTCCAAGTAAATGCCAAATAGTGCAGTAAACTTCAGTGCTATGAATTGCAATGATGATAAGTAAAGTCACTATGCTCGTGAGACTGTCCTAGAAACCAAAAGTTCTGTTGCTAAGTGATAATCAGAGAAACAACATGTTGCTAGCAATGAAAGATGTAGATGGAAGTCATCTCAGCAAACGTAGAAAATGATTAGAGTATGCTTGATTAACAGCATATGGCTGAGAATCATTAGATGAGTTGACTGCACTCCGTCATGTTTGATGCTCTCGACTTGCAATCAGCTACGGATAACTTATCCGACACTGTTGCCTTAATATGATGACAAGCGCTGTAATTCAGGTTACATTACTCATCATTTTTTACAAGCACATGTAACAGTGAGTCATAATGTATGTACTACTAGTAAACTATGATTTAGATAAATGGAATTCGATGATCAAATTGATTTAGTCGAATCATCTTGATGATCTGTATGTGGACAATAATGTCTAGGTATAATATAAACATGATGATAATTGCTCATATCGAGAGAAAATCATGAAATACAAATGCTGTAGAATAAGAATGTATAACAGTAGAAGTGGAGAAAAAAAGTATTGTACATTGATGTAAGATGAGCTTAAAGAGTAAAAAGATTTGCTACATTACAAGAGCTTGAGCTAGATTTAAGAATCTGGTGGTCTCAATAAATCATTTGAGTCTCACAAGCAGTTCAGGTGTTCAAATGATAAAGATAAGAAACTTGTGATAT
Organism: Tanacetum coccineum; assembly: GCA_026074375.1. Taxonomy (NCBI): domain Eukaryota; kingdom Viridiplantae; phylum Streptophyta; class Magnoliopsida; order Asterales; family Asteraceae; genus Tanacetum; species Tanacetum coccineum. The sequence continues at coordinate 48,532 of BQNB010012891.1, forward strand.
GATTGAAACATGAGTTACGTGTATGATAAAGATCAAAATTGCCGACTTTGAAAGAAAAAGAATACTCATTCAAATGTGATTTGTTTATCAAACTTGCTAACATTAATAAAATAAATCTAATAGCAATATCAAAATAAATGAAATGGTTAATCATTCTAACATGAAAACTCGTCACTTTCAATTTGTTTTAGGATTTCAAACTATGCAATTAATTGTTATATAATACAATAAAAATATACTATTCAATCCCAAAAAAAAATAAATAAACAATAAAAACAAAATAAAAAAAAAATAAATAAAAATCCAAAAGACAACAAAAATCATTATATTAATCAAAACAATCCAAAAAAAAAACATCATTAAAAAAATAAACAATGACCAAAAATTCACATAAACACAATAAACATACCCAACAAATAAAATAAATCAAAAAAAACTTAAAAATAACTCAACAACATAAAATTTAAATACAATAACTAATAAAATAAATTAATTATTCTATAAAAAGCTTTTGTAGAAAGAGCCGATAAAATCATACTTGACAATATTCTTGATCTCGAATGAAAAAACTGAGTTTCTCAATGATATCGAAGTGTTTATAAAAAAACTGGGGTCAGTCTCATCAAGAATCTATTCACAAAATGCTCGGTATGAGAACTCCAAATATAAATATTGATGATCCATGTTTCTTTAAATAGCTGAGTTGGGTTACCAGAAATCCACGAACTTCATCAAGTAATGGTACATGCAGCACAACTAAAAATGTTTGATGGAGATATGCTTAAATAGTGGAAAATGATTGAAGAATCTAATTAAACTAATTCAGTGGAAACTTATAGAGGGTGCTGTAAGAAAGTCAAACTCAAAATGAAAATACAAAATGATGTCAATGTTAGACTAGACAAAAGATTGAAAATGCGCTTTTATGAAAAACATTTTGTTTTTTCAAGACAAGATAATGTTTGTGTTTGACTTGAACAAACATTATTTTTCAATTCCTTATACTACCAATCATAGTTTGAGTGTCTAAAGTGTTCCATCGGATATCAATGAGTTTTAGATAAATGCCAAATTGAAAGTCGATTGTAAAATGATGGATATAAATTGAGGTGATGCATAGTTACACGGTTTATGTCATACAATGATTAATACAACTATGTGAAAGGTATTTGCATGAACGTGATAATCGAAAAATGGTTGTCTGATTGTGTCTCAATAAAAAATAAATTAATAGGAGTTTGTAATAACCGATGTGATATCTGACGTCTTGATGTCTTGATATACAAGTGGAATTTGCAAAGATGTTTCAAAGACGAATACTCATTGCGAAGTGTAGAAGATATTAAATATATTTTTGAGTCAATTGTGAACAGAGACTAGTTAGCAGAAATCAACTAATAGAATATTCATTTACAAAAAGAGGGAAAACTTAAAAAAAAAACAAAAACAAAACATTCAATAAACTTAAAAAATTTTGAATGAAGATGGACTGCTTGAATGGGTGATAGTAATTTACCTTATTATTATGTTCTTTATCTATTTTTGATTGTTTTGATGTCACTATTCTCCCCCCAAATAACTACCACCCCCCAGTTCCCACCTCCAATTTTTGTTGATTAAACAATAGAAAATCCAAAAATAAATTTTTAGATTATGTGTTAATAGCTGAGTGGAAATACTTGAAAATGTTAAATACCAAAAATAAACCCCGATTAACAACAATAATTCTTACAGTTGATTATATTTATGATCGTCGTTGAAGTCGTCTTAGACCTGAGTGAATCCGAAGATTTGTGTGTTGCTCTGTCCGGTTGTCCACAACAAAGAGACATAGATTTGATTAGAAATGATTAAAACTTGAGAAAAGTTTAAATGATTTAGCAGATGCACAGCTCAGTAGTATTTGATTGTTTGATGCTAAATTACAACATCAATGGGAGGGAGAAAAAAGAGGCTTATGATAGTGTGCATTTGGAAGTCATAACTAGTCAAATTTGAATGTCGTGAGAAAATGTTATTTAAAAGGTCAAAGTTGAGTCAAAATTGTTCTCAGACACAAAAACATTAACTTGTAATTATCTCAGAAAGCTTTTTTAATCTCCATGTCAAAAATAACACGGGCTTATGCATTAAAAAGAAGTTAGATGAATGATTCAGATGTGGTCCTTAAATGACTTATGCTGATAGGGTGATGAGTACGTGCTGAAATCTAAGATCTTTTGAGATTGACCATTTTCTGAGCTTAAAAAGTAAGCTTAGCTCAAGATGAGAAGGAGAAAGTAATGTGAGAATAGATCTAAGTTTGATTCATCTTGAAATCTTAGGAAAACGTTGGATTGTTCTACGTTTATAACAAACAAATAGCAGACAAGGCTATGAAACGCGTCAAAGACTACCCAACCCCCCCTAAGGTTGACTCATATATGTCAAAACCAGCACTTCTCAGTCTACATCCTCATTCCAGAAGCTAAAGGTCTCAAAAAACTCACATATGGAGAATGTTATTTACAAGAGAGCATGTATAATAATAAAAAGCTAAGGACAGTGAAAACACCTGGTTCTAAGGCTTAATACATTGGTTTCTGTAATTTCAAGGTGTGAAGTTCACATTGTGTTAGATAGATCAATGTCTACGGTACATTAATCGAAGAATATGTATCTGATAGGACCTGACTAACAGCTTCTCTACCTATGTGTGGAAGACATTGGAATGAGTTGCTCTTTTGTTAGATTAATAAAAGTGACACAAAGACTGTCGAATGTTTCTCAAACAATGCATGTATATCTAATTCTTAAGACTGTAATAAATGCAGTGTAAATGTTAGTCAATGACGGTTTCGAATATTGGAGTGTAATTCCTTGGTGAGAGTATGATGTGGTTTTTTATGTTATTTCTGCATGAATAAGTTTGGTGCTTGTCATGCGATGTTTACGATAAGTCTTAGTATTAAAGAGCACTTATTTACCACCCCCTTAGCAAGTAATCGAAGAATCTGAGGAGCTACTTCTGTTTGTTATTAAATCTAGGTTAAAGTGTTGCAGTAAAAACCCAACTAACAACAGGTCTCTAGTGCAATTATTCACTCCATCTTTGATTCTAGAAAAACTAGGACACTAAGCAATTACTATGAAAGTGCAAAATTGCGACAAGAATCAGAAGAAGTAGGAAAAGTGGATTGAATATCAACATGTTTTAAGAATTGAACCGAGAAGCAAATCTACTGTCAATTACAATCCAGTGTATAACAATGGAGTTTTAAAACTAAGTGTTAGAACCCTAGACTAATAGAACACTCAGTTCTATCAAACATAGAGGTAGTAAAACTGTCCACTCTTCCAATCATGCTTTGTGTTTCATGCATATACTGAGTTGATCCAGCATTGTTATGGGATTGTTGATAGAGGAATGCTCAAAAGATGTATGACTGGCAATCTTCAATACTGCTAAGAAATTTCATGAGACAATTTTATGTGGCACAGTCCACTTTTGTTGGGAATGAAGATCATTTTGTGCAATACAGGTCTGGATTTTATGTTCAAGGCAATCTATAATTTGATTCATGTCTGATTAGTGTTTGAAGGTTTTGACCAAAAAATAATACCTCCAATAAACGATTTAAAAACTACACACTTCAAAAACCAAAAATACCATAACTCAAAAAACCCCACACACCATAAACCACCCACAACCCACCAAAAAACCCACCACCACAACACATCCCCCCCCATCACCCCACCACCATCACCAAAACCACACCAATAAACATAAAACAATTAAAAACTCAACTAAACTTGATCTTTTCTTGAAACATAACTCAAAAAGAAACAAATAATGAAAACAATCACCACAACAATTTTGTATATATGTAATCCAAACCATTGAAGGTCTTGGTCAAAAGTTTGTATTGTTTGGTTGGACTATTTTTGACGGAGTATTTGAAAAGTAGCTTTTCGATCTAAACACGTGTTAATGTTCTCGAAATTTAAGATGGGAGATGATTTGCTTATCTGGGTTCTCATGTATCGAAATCTCTATACTATCTCATTTGGGAAACTTTCGGCACCATTAACTATCTCACTCTTCATATGATTTAGTAGGTTATGGCTACAATAAGGATAGTTACACCTCAAGATCACTCCTAATGTTCAGAAGTTATCCAAGTGAGATCCAGGGTATAAGCTAAGAAAGCTAGTCACTCCTACCAAGTTGGTTTCCAAGTCATCGAAGCCAAAAACTTGAATGACTTCACTAGATTTGTGATAGGCAATGCGGGATATGCTAGTATCAATGCAGAGAATTATATATTGTCTCAATGAATCGTGTTGATATGACTATTCTCGGTACACTCTAGGTATATTCTTTCAATAATAAGAAATTACAATCTGGTTAATGCAAAGTTAGGTCATGGTTCACAAAACTGTATCAGAGCGTCTGTCGATCGCCTCAACAAAAGGGTGTTGATTTGTAATGCCATAGATCGTCACTCTCGTAAAGAGGTCCTCACTTATAACTATGCTTATCTATGTATCTAAAGCACCTGTCTCTCCTATTCTTATTTTTAAGTGTATTTATCAACTTCTTTGTTAGAAACTAATTATTAATTCTCTAATAACATCTATATTATGCAAAATTTTTATGGGCTGAGGCTATTGCTACTGCTTGCTTTACTTAGAATCGCTCTATTGTACACACTTGGTATAATAAAAACTCCCTTATGTAGCTAATCGTGGCAAGATAAACCAATATTTAATACCTTTCATGTGCTTTGGATCTCTTTGTTAACTTCACTACAAATGATCTGTGATGATCTTGGAAGATTAAAACCGAAGGCTAGCAATTGTTATCTTTATTGGTTCTATTCTGAGTCATCTATGAGGATTTTGTATTTTACAATTGCAAATAAGAAGTTAATGGAAAACATTCCTTGTCAAGTGTGATGTGATCACAGCGCTGGATTCTGTATGCAACAATTTAGAACCAGACATGAACATGCTAGTTGAATTTCAAAAATTCACCATAGTTTCATAATCAATACCTTCTAAATCTTACTTGATAATTTGTTTGGCGTCCTTTGTTCGTTGTTTACTATGAGTATTTGTTCACAAGATGTGTAGGTTGTTTACGCGGCTATGTATTCTGTGGTTTGTACTCTAGCGCGGATGCAGATGTTGAGGATGTGATACTAGTGGTGGCGACGCAAGGGTGTTGACAGGTGTATGATTATTTTTGTGTAGTAAGGTACTGTAGGGATGGATGGTTGTTGGGGGTGAGGTAGGGGTGCATTGGTTTGGGGGGTGTGGGGGTGGGTTTATGGGGGGTGTTGGCGAGTACCAATTAGACGATTGGAGTTGGGGAGTCGTTTTGTTTGCGTATTTTGTTTTGTTTTGCATAGTTGTTATTGTTTGTTTTTCGTGTTTTATTTTTTTAAATTATGTTTTGAATATATGTTTGGTTTTTTCCTTCACCACCCCCCCCTTGTTTTCTGTTTTGCTCGTCAGTTTTTTGGCATTATGTTTTTTGGTGTGTTTTTTTGTTTTGTATTATGTTGTTTTATGTTAGTTTGATTATTAGTGTTGAGTTTTGTGTGTTGAATATTGTTTTGTTTGTTGTTTTTGGTTTTTTTTTGTGTATGGGGTGTGATCGGTCGAAGTTGTTTGCACTGCTCGTTGTTGTATTTGTTGTTGTTTACTATTTTTATGCTTCGTGTATTTGTCTTTTTTTTGTGCGTTACATACCTTTGTGACTGTTTTGTTATGGTTTTGAGTTCTTCTCTTGTTTTTTTTTTTGAATGTGTTGTGACATGGTTGTGATGTGGTGTTGTTTGTTTTTTGTGTTTGGTGTTTTAACCACTTCAAAATAGCTTTTTTTCAACATTATTAGTTATTTTGTCTGTTCCTTCCGTGTTATGTGACTTTATTTTGTGTTATCTTTTGGAGGTCTCGGTTTGTGTGTGTATTGAGCTCTTGTATTTTGTGTTTATTAATTATTGTTGTTGTTTTTTTGTAATTATTTTTGTGTTATTTTGTGTTTTGTCTTTTTGTTGTTGAGTTAGTGTTTCGTAGTTATCTTTTTTTTTTGCTTTGTGATGTATGCAATTATTTTTTAGTATGAAAGAAAAAATATTAAAAAATATTAAAAAAATATAATAAAATAAAATATATATATAATAAACACAAAAATAAAATTAAATATTATTAAAAATAAAAAACTAAATGAAAGAACTATATCAACTTAAAAAATAAAAACCAAACTATACTAAATAAAAAAAAAAAATGAATATAATAAATAGAATTTACAATTAGATAAGAGTATTTTATAATAAATTTTTGGAAATCTTTGATTGATTACATCGATTAAATGATAGTGTATTTATTTATTGCTCTACCAGAAATTATATTATTATTGAATGTAGTTTGAATAAGGGGTGTTCATTATACTAATAATGTTTTTGGGAAGAATATAGTAGCAGTATTACAATTTAATTTGATTCCTTTGATTCTTGTTATTATTGTGAACGTCCATCTTCAACATATCAAGAATCCATCAATATGCATCTTATATTCGACCAACAACATTCGCGTCCACTGATAGACTAAGACCACTACAATATAAATCTAAATTAAACCAAATAATACCAATAATAAAAAAAAAAAATATAAAAAATCACTATACCTATAACATTACATAATCATCCACTATAGAACAGTGTTTGGATGATCCTTCAAAGCCAAGTAAAGTGATAAGGATAAAGATACAACCTGGATGCAGAAGTTTGCATGTATGCATACTCACTCAGTCTAGTACAATCAAACCAAAGAAAGATAGCAGGCAGTGCTAAATGTATGTAAGATCGAAAGATCAGTGGATTTGATGCTGTATGCAGAATGTTGTATGGCTCGTGAAAGTACAGTGTAAGATCCGTGATGTTTGAGAATGACTTGTTTGATAGATGATAATTAGAATAGTTGCATGACTGACTCAATATGTTAGTGCGAGTTAGAAGTCGTACGTCAGATGGTATGACTAAAGAGGGAGAGCTAATAGAGCTGAGAAAAGTCCAGATATCACAGTCTTATCTGTAGAGATACGCATGTCTGTAAGATGCGGTGATGACCGCAATGGATAGCTCGAGTGGAATGCAGGATGGGTTGTAGATGTTGTCGTGACGGGTGTCGTCGTGGCGCTTATCCGTGGTCAGAAGCTTACAAGTCGCCTGATGAGTAAGTTTAATTGACGTCAGGTCTTTCTTTTTCGATTTTTTTTGTTTTTTGATAGAAAAGTAACAAGATTTTAATAAGCTTTGATAGAATCAAAAGCTTATATAAGAGCCTTAATGACAGTATTTAAATGACAAGTAAAGTTAAATGACAATATTTAAAAGAAAACTGTTGTTCGAGACTGTTTTTATTAAAATTGAAAAATTACAATGCTTGAATTTAAAAGACAGTAAATTAAATGACAAGTAAATTAAAGTGGTCTAATTACGTTTTCACAAGACTTGACACACCCGATAAATAAGCTACAATGGCCCTATACTTATACTAAAATATTCTAAGTCTTAATCTTCATGTGTGCTTCTTCACTGAGAGGCTTGGAGAGGTTTGCTTTTGGTGTGAGGAGAATTGCAAAGTTAATCTCAACCTTCCATTCATCCTTGAAGCCCCATGGTCTCATCATTCTCAGCCCTTCATATTGTTCATAATTTCATTGATCCAATGTAAATTCTAAGGGATTGCTCCCAAGGAGGAAAAATGGCCACAGTGATGTGGGGTTTAGGGTAAAGGAGATGTTTTTGTTATTGGGAACCTCTAGACTGAGGTGAGGAAGATAGTGCATGGTGTGAACAGTGGGTATTGGCGGGGAGAAAAATTGGGTTTTGTCGGTTAAACTGGTGTGAAAGTTTGTTGGATGGTATTTTGATCATTACACAGCGACGTGTTGTATGTGTACTCGCCCCGCGACCATCCTCCTTGTGGTGATATAACTTTTTGGGTTGGCAGTTTCAGTCCCTGAGGTTATATGGGGGGTTTGCACCCACAATCCTTAAAGGTCTAACGGGGGTTAAAGGCTGTTTTGGGCTCATATTTTGGTTTGGGCCATGTATAATTAAAAAGGAATTGGGCTATTTTATATGTAATTGTCTTCATATATTACATTAATGGGCTGACCCGGCCCATTAGATGGTACGGGTGGGCCCATTAAGTATTTCTTTGTTTTCGGCATTGGCTTTGACTTTTACTTCTCGGGGTTGACTTTGACTTTTGACTTTTCACGCTCTTTCCAATCCGTGCTCGGTTTTGTTCGTTTTTGCTTGATTTTTCATCCTTTTGTCGGATATCCGTTTCCTGCACAATATAAGTAAAAACATACAAATACAATGTATTTTTGGTACGTTTTTGGTCTTTTAAGTCCGTTTTTAAAAGTCAAAAGTATGTGTATTTAAACACATACCACTAATCTTCTATAGAATCTTCAAGCAACTTCAGGACTTCTCATAGTCAACACAATACTTTTCAAAATACTATAAATTTTAAAGGGTAATAATTATCCCTATTAAATTACATGGTCAAACATAACATTATTATGTAACAGCCATGTTTAGTTCACGGATCAAATTTCTTAGTTCCGGTGGAAATGTGGAACAGGTGTATGGTCATGCTTCCTGACCTCTCAAATTCCGGTTCGAATTGGAATTCTACATCATTAGCCTTCTTATATAACATGAATAAAAATAGATCTTTCCGTCTGCTATGTGTTACTTTGAGTCTATTAATGATAGTTTAGAACTGCATTTTTGTTATAAAGAAATGAGAAAAATATATCACCATGAAGGCATGAAGTGAGGTTGACGAATGAAGGACTGGAAATGTAATGGAAAGAATTAACAACAAAAATGTAAATCAAAGTGCCAGATTGACTAACCCCCTAGTGTATTTCTTTCTGATTTACTGTTAGGTTAGCAGCATCCTGACCACTCCCAACAAGTAAAAATGCTTCAGCATCATCCGTAATTGAGCTAGGCTGTCTAGGAGTGACTAAAAAAGAAAGAAAAACAATAATGAGTCTAAAGAGGAATAGGGTTACTTTTTTTTGCCTCAGACACCAATATATTACACTCTAGAATATATGAAATTAGGTTTGTAATATAGAAGCTTACCTTGGAACTCAATATATTCATTAATAATACCAAGCATCATAATTGATTGTGTCTTGTGTAGATATTCCAGCAGAAGCTCTAAAGAAAACTGCAGAAGAACAACAAAACTTAAGTTGCATGAACCCATAACAAAAAGAGACATACTAACTTGCAATCTAAACTATAGATTGAAGATATGAACTGGTATTCTTGCATACACTTATGGAAAAAGGGTCTATTAAGACAAAAGTGCAGATACCTCGCAGAGATTGGAAGTTCAGGGTATTAACAATTAACCTCCAGATGAGATGGAAAGAGAAAACCTTCTAGTTTTGTAAGATCACATGAATGCATCATCTCATGATGTCCTCGGAAGGTATTATAAATGGTTCGAGCTGAAAATCCAAGCATCATTTTGTTAAGGTTAAATGAGAATCTCAATTAAAATAATGACTGCCTATATGTTGTAAGTTCAAGAAATAATATGCCTACCTTCTTGAAGATGAACTTTTGCTATGAGATCCATGAAACAATGGATAAATGCTGGATAGAGAACATGAAGCAATTCATGCTGCAATATTAAAAAGTTAAATAAAAAACATACCTTACGTTTAGTTCAAGGGACACAAATACCTGCTCCAAACATACGCACACTATAAGTATCTCCATTGAGAAGCTATGTATAGTTAAATGTAAGCTATAAAATTATAGCAAGTTTGAAATATTAACCTCATTCCTCATTAGTAGAAACTTGCTAGCAGGCTGGTACAAGTTCATAATGATATTGTTTCCATGTAAATTGTAAGAGATAAATTACTATAACTATGAAAATTATACATGATTGCAAAATAAACAATAATCACAAGATACTATATGTTATTGACAACAGATAAGAATGAGCAATGGAATGTCAACATATTAAAATGTAATACATGAGTATTTACCTGCATGGAGCACCAATATAAAAAAACTATACCTTAAATATAGAATCACATGTCCACTGTTAGAACACACGTCATATAATTTCATATTCATGTGAGTAAACACTAAATTTTTATCTAAGATTGCATCCATTAACACGATTATACGAATTAATTAAGAAAAAAAACTGCAAAATATAAATAAAGAGATTATTAAACGTTTAGATCAGCCAAACAAGCAGTGAACCTAAAGGAATTCTTGCTTAAGCAATTACCTAAACGATTATATAAAAAACCAACATGTCATTCATAAAAAGTATAGAGTAACAGAGGCATACAATAAAAAGCTTATTGATATAAAAAGTGTAGTTTAATATTAAACGTTTAATATTTTAATATGGTTTTAATATGGTTGTCGTTTACATATCCCAAGGAATTTTTATGTTTAGATCAGTTTTTAATATTATACTAACATTCAAAATTAATTATGCACGTCTCTAAATAATATTAAACGTTTGTGGATCTTAATTTTGTTTTTCGTGCCATGTCATCGTTGAGGTGGCATCCAGTCACTAAATCATATATATACACTCATAATTAGCCCCATATATAAGTTATATATATATATATATATACACACACACACACACACACACATATATATATAGAATGGGATCGTAAGAAAACCTAATCTCGGTGGAAAACCCAGAAAACTCAAACAGATGCCCTAAAAATACTAAACAGATGCCTTAACTGTGCGACAACTCTTCTCGAAAAAATTAGGGCATCTGTTTAGTTTTTTAGTGCATCTGTTTGGTTTTCTAAGTTTTCCAGCAAAATATGGTTTTCTCTATAACCATCCTATTTATTATTTATATTATATATATATAGTATTTAATTATATATATATATATTTATATATATATATATATATATATATATATATATATATATATATATATATTGTGACAATTTTGATGCATTTGTCATAGCCAATGATCTTGAAGTTCATGAGGGTGTCAAACATTACGAATAAAATTTTCATCGTTTACGGATTTTAGAAAAAGAGCTTAGTGTTTGTTGTATACACTAATGCTAGTTTGATAGATATAATAACTCAATCCTACTCGTGGAAGGATTTCATCATGGATGATAACGTTGTTGACTAGACATGCGTGCTTGAGAGTATAGTTGCATTATACATTTAAAGAATAAGAATGCTTTGCAGTTTAAGAAAGTGTTGAGATGATTATCTCCAATAGGTTTTTTACTGATATCATACACCTTATGGAATGTAGTGTGTCAATACTCATATAAGTGATACTTGTACTTGAGGTGCACACGTAGAAAATGAAAATCATCGTATTATTCAAACTTTTACTATTTGTGAATTTTTAAAATAAGTATTCTCAAAGTTTCACAAGATTATAACCTAATTGATTTGCTCATGGAACCTATGCCTTATCAACAAGTGTGATTGTCGTGACTAAAGGTATAAGTCTTTAACTAGGATCATCATGCATTGATTTATTTAGTATTTGGATAATGGAACTATAAGCATTTGTATTAGATAACAAATTAATATACCGGATATGATCGTTTTCATTTATACTACTGTGTTTTATATTTGCATGTTTAATCCATGAATGACTTGTATCATTCTAAAGATTATCCATTGTCTAGTCAACAATATGGGAGTATTGTTGAATTAATACAAATGTGAGTGATTCGTAATATTCATCATGAATGAATATTAAAGGATGTATCCACCAAACTCATATGTTATTCATTGGTGATGAATGTTGGACTACCCAAAACAACAAGCAATCACTTTATGGATTAGATTCATTAAGTGAAAACTCATAAGTGGTATATTTATTCATCTTCAGACTTGAGATGAAAGTAGGTCTTCCATATGTGGATGTCATTTCTTAATTCTAGTTAACTATTCTCCTGAATAAGGTAGTTATAAAATCCATTTTCAAAAGTGTTGTGAAGCACATGAATGACACATATAGTTAAAATAGGATTTGTTCCTCCACGTTTTACTAGAGTTAGATACTACTAGGTCATTTGTTGAATTGACTAGATGTTTGCATGGCCATGCCAAAAGTGTAGTCAAGATAAATCTTGTTACGTTTGGTAATCTTGTTCAATATCTAAAACTAGAAACAAAATCATTAAATAATGGGATGAATTTGATCCATATATGTTTTTAACAAGGTATCTGAAAAAAGGATGATTATGAATAAACCATTTAAACTGAAACGTTTTATGAAACTGCACTCAGGTATTTCTGGGAGCATTGACGTGTTGCTAGATGCTAACCTTTGCTTGTATAAATTATTTTGTGAGTATGACATTCGTAAGTGAGAGCTATTGGGAAGTGCTCATATCATATCAAACAAATATACAACCACATATATGTGAGCATATGGGGTCACGCACGTATATATCGAGATACAACATTTAAATAATGTAATTAATATATTTATAGTAATTATATTAATCATATTAGTTATTTCATGATTTGCTTAACGTCGTTAGTAAGTTTCTTTGACGAATAATTAATTTAAGGCTATTTAATTTACATGTAATGGACATGTTAATTGACTAAAACCAAAATCAATATGGGAAGCCCATATAGAATATAGGGTGGTCGACCATAAGGTAAAGAAAAGAAAACAAAAAGATTTAACTTGTTCCTTAAGTCTTTGTATTGTATTAGAAATGTCTTGCACACACCTTATAATTACAAAGCCTTTAGAAACACATTAGTGATCTTTTTTCTCTCCTCTCCTTAACCTAAATCTGGTCAAAATCTATAAACCTTTGGGTTTATAATTCAATTTTCCAAAGACACTAAACCGTGTGTTTCATAGTTTATCGTGAACAAGAGAACTATCAGTCGGGTTATATTCCATGATGTGTAGTGTGGACTATTCCTTAGAGGTCACCTAATTTGGTGACTTAATTTTTGTAGGATTTTTGATAAGAACAAGATGTGTTGTTGAGCTCCATTGATTAATTGATCCGATAAGGACGTTAGTATCGTTTATTATTATGTTAATCTAGATTAATCATACGAGGTCCCTTTAGAACGTTTATCTATTTCTATACTCGTGTATTATGTGTAATCATAATTGATAAATCCTAACAAATCATCATTTGGGTTGCGTCATGTATCTACCGGTACTACACAGGTAGAACTAGCGTTGTGAACCTATGCAAGTTAGGCGAGCATGAAACTGGGTAAGTCGACAAGTAGTCGACTAGTCGACTTAGGGTTTAAGAAACCCTAAAGTCGATCGTATGGAGGAAGACGGGGAGGAGAAATTCGGTTACAATTTGTATTGAAGGAATGGAAATTAGTTGTAGGATGTCTTGGTATTTATCGAGTACCAAGAAACATTCTAGATCAACTAGGATTTTCTTAAATTATCTCTAAGTGCATAAGTTTCACAATTTGTTAAACTTAATTACTCTAGGGGATTTTGTCCGACCATTAACCCTTTAGGGTAATGGTTTTCCCTTTTACTTACTTAGTATATTTATCCTGGATATATATATTTTCTGGATAATTATTGTTTTACCCCTCAATTAAAATACTATTGTATTTTTATTTCCACTTCATTTCCATTTCATTTCGCAACTCGTTTCTCATTTCCGCTTGCGTATCCCTTTTAGTGTGCAACAGTGTGACACTTCGGCATTTATTTGAAGGCCAGTCGTTAAAGTCGTTCTTTTTTTCACATAATCCTTTCATACAGAAAGCAGGTTAGAAAGGTCAAAAGTCATGAGGAAGGGCCATAGGCATATATACCATGGTTATTGGATTTATGGCTTTGTGTTCGGGTTTATCTGGTCAATGAAGAGGGCTAGAGGCATATATACCATCAGGCTATGGTAAATTTGGGCTGTGTATTATTGTTTTAACTTCCATGTTTTGGTTAGTGTGAATTATTCTGCATACGTGAGAAGATATTGTTGTTAGCCTTACTATTTTGTAAAGCTGGCGTCTTATACGTGGATTGAAATAACTATAGACACTGCGTGAAATACAGGGGTTACTATTGTAAACATGAGATAGTTATGACTTGTAAAGGCTATAAATACCCCTCATGAACCATTTGGGCTAGCTTAGATGGCTGCCAAGGGTAACCATGGGGAGTTTGTTACCACATGCAGGAGGTCTTGGGTTCAAGTCTCTTCGTGGGGGTTTTCCTTTAGGAGCAAAAAAAGAAGTAAGGTTTATCCCCTAAGGCGAAGGTTCGAGTTTTTCATACTCCCAATTGAATGTCACTGTAAGCTCGAATCACTAACAACTAACTTGCCATTAAAAAAATACCCGTCATGACTCTTTATGAGGGGTGTGGAAGAATGTTTGGTTCATTTTATTCATTTTAATAAAACATCTTGTCTCCACCCTCTCTCAACTTTCTTTCTTTAGAAATATGCATCATCTCTTATACTTTGATCAATCCCGACCTCCTGAAGGTGGTTTTGATTCCTCAGGTGTGTGTGTGTATTGTGTTTAAGCTTATTCATGGCTTATTTTTGTGCTTATCATGTATAAAAGCCACATTTTTTAGTTTGTGTATGCGATGTTTTGCTAAAAAGATTTAAGCTTTCATCATGTTTTATCATTTTTAACGTATATCAAAAGGAAATTTCAAGGCTTGGTTGATTTAGATCGTTGTCTAAGCTTACTTTTTGAGCTTTATTTTTTAGAAAAATAGGTAAAAAGTGGTATTTTTGCTTAAAAATCTTGCTTTATAGTAGTTAAAAACACTACAGTTTGGATTTTTATCAAATATATAGTGTTATATATCTTAAATTTTCAAAAGAAATGGATTAAAATGTTAAAAGGAGTGATTTTTATGATATTTTTCGTGTAAAATCATTTTGGAAAATCATGTGAGAATGGGTGCAGAAACATGTGAAAATGGGAAACATGCGACAATCAATATCCTAATCTTACGAGAATGGGAAACATGCGAGAATGACTTGTAGGAAACATGCGAGAATGGGAAACATGCGAAAATGACTTGCGAGAATGACGTGCACGAAACATGCGAGAATGGGAAACATGCGAAAATGACCTGCGAGAATGACTTGCGAGTTTGGTAATCTTGCGAGTTTGTATGCGAGAATAATGAAAAATCTTGCGAGTTTGGATCTTGTGAGTTTGTATTCTGCATGTTTTCCTACCAATAACCTTGACATTAAATAGTTTGCACCGTTAGCCCTTGACTAGCCAAGACCAATAACGACCGTTAACGTGACAACCAATAACCTCTAAAGAAAAATTCACTTCACCATTTGTTCTCCGTTAACTATTAAACCACAACAACGATTACAGTAACACAACAAACACAACATATCACACTAAAATGATCCTCAACAAGATTCACCTTCACTCATAAAGGCTAGTTTTAGGTTTTAATGACTACAGAGTTTTTGTACGATACTGCTTAGTTGGGATTGAAGTTCAAGTTGAGTTTTTTTGCTTCATTCTCAGGTTTGTTATATCGAGGTTTCTCTATCACTGGTCATCAATATTAGCTGACTGAATAGATAAGGGAATTTAGATTGGGATGATCAAGAGAGAAATGTAAAAAGAGTACTTTCTGACATCTTCTCACATAGTATTGCTTATGCAAACACGGGTTTACAATAATAAGTAAGCAGTTCTAGTTAATATAAGATGTACGCATGTGTACGATGATTCCTTAAATAGTCATCATCCTGGAGGAAGAAATGTGTACATTCGGGACTTAGTTGACTTTAGTGTTACCGTTCGACTACATAGAGGGATAAATTGTTTACATTCAGGACCTAGTTGACTTTGGTGTTACAATTTCTATCATCACTATCCTAGAGGGGAAAAAGTTCACACCCGGGACTTAATTGACCTTGGTTCTACGGTTTTGACTTCTTGAAAGGGATAAAGTATGTACTTTGGGATTTAGGATTTATACAAGACTGAGATGATTCATAAGTGAGACGATGTTGATGATATTATCCTTTCCCACATATTTTCCAAAATGAGAAAGAAGGTCTTTAAGCCGAGCTAGAAGGAGGATGTATGACTCAAGACTAGTGCTATAATTCTTATCAGTCTCAAGGTTGTCTGTTTGGGAAGGAGATGAAGAAAAAGAGCATACTAGTTGAGAGGGAGTAATAAACCAACTAGATACTGCAAAAGAAGTTCAGAGCATAATTCATACTTAATCCATAACAGTCTGATGAAGGAACTTCAAGGATGATAAATGGGAAGCAGATTCATAAAACTTCGACATGACCATGAGCGTAAGAAAATAAAGTTTTTTCAAGACATGGAGCTGATTCAGATACTTCCAGATGACCAGAAGTGTATGAATAAAGTCTTTGAAGACATGTTGGGAGTTATGAACAGAATTCCAATCAAAGTCGAGATCATCAGTGGAGAAAACTTCTAAGTTATCATCATTAGTTGTTTCACGAATAAGGACACCGCCCCCTCTAAAGCCTAACAAACACTGGCGAGTGCCATTTTTAGTGAAATGGTCAAGGATATGGAAGTCCACTTTGACATGACTGTGAGGCATAAAGTAGTTTTTGAGTGTCTATGTGCACCACATGCTCAGGATTTTCTACTAGCTATCCCCATAGACGGGCTAGGTCAACATATGTCACCAGTAGAATATCATACTATCCTTAAGTATCGCCTCATGATTCCATTATTTCCAGTTGATGAGATATGCCCAGTTTGTCGCAAGGCATGTTTGGATTCTTTTGGGGAACATGCGGTTCATTGTAAAGAGCTTTCGTGCTTCAAGTACTGACACAATATGGTTAGGGATGTCCTTTTTGACGTATGTAGGTGTGTCGGGATATCTGCTAAGAAAGAAGCACCTGTAAACTTTTTGACTGACCTGTTGGATGGAAGATCCACACTCGGACCAGCACAAACACTGACTTTTAATTTTGGATGGGGTTGGAGGAACATGCTGTGTGTGGACCTGTACCCAAGTGTCTCCTCTCATAGGTTGATAGTTCGGGGTTTTACTGTAGGACAACTGCTTTGAAAGCCTCCTCATGCAAAGTGACAAAACACGAGAAAGCATGCATTGAAAATCAACATGTGTTTATTCCTTTCGCGTTTGATACCTTTGGTTTCCTTGCACCTAAGGCGGTGGAGCTACTCAACAGAGTTCAACGAGTCATGCATAGTAAAGTTATGACTCACAGATCCATGAATATTATTTTTAGAAGAATAAGTTCTGCAATTCAAAAAGGGCTTGCAGCGCAGCTTGTTGCGCGTTTGCCTTCCACTACTATGTAAATTCTATTATTGTCTAAAAAGATTTTGAGTTATGATATAAAGATATAGCTCAAACATATGACAATGTCAAAAGTGTTTATGTAAAAAAAATCTACAAGGTGAAGAAATAAAGATGGAGTATTCAAGAAGATAAAGATTATTGAAGACAATCTCAAGGAATACTGGACTTCATTCGTATCATTTTTCTTTTATTTTTGCTTGTAGGAAACATTATAACCAATTCACGTGTGACACCATCTTTGAGGGGGATTGTTAGCCTTACTATTTTATAAAGTTGGCGTCTTACACGCAAATTGGAATAACTATAGACATTGCGTAAAACGAAGGGGTTACTATTGTAAACATGAGATGGTTATGACTTTTAAAGGCTATGTGGAAGAATGTTTGGTTCATTTTATTCATTTCAATAAAACATCTTTTCTCCACCCTCTCTCTACTTTCTCTCTCTAGAAATATGCATCATCTCTTATACTTTGATCAATCCCAGCCCCCCGAAGGTGGTTTTAATACGTGTTATAATTTTTGATTTCTTTCATGTTCCTCCAAACGAACTTTCATTATCAAGGCAACATATAGAGAAGATTTTAGTGTGGTTCACATTATCCACTACAGTTTCCGCTGCTACGTCAAAGACAAAGATACAGTATCTTCTACATTTTCCGTTGTGCATTCAGAGACAAAGACAAAAGATATTTCACCTACATCAAGTTTTGAATATATAAGAAAGGTTGTCGGTCGGGGGGGAGAGGATTCAAAAACTTTACAAAAAAGAAGGTTATGAATAAGCTTTAAAGACATGGCGTATTAATAAGGGGAGGGGGTTAACCTAATTAGTACTTATTACATTGTTCGCCTTAAAGTGAAAATATAAAAGCTAGGGTACATCAAGAAAGCAAGAGCCTCAAAGACATCCTCAGACTTTGTTGCGCTTTCGAAAACTTTATTGTGTTTACTTGTAGGGAACATTGTAAGCAAATCTCATTTGTCATCACTTGAGGGAGATTGTTAGCCTCAAAGTAACGATAGTTTATGGTATTTGCATTAGTTTCATAGTTACTTATATGCATGGACGATATTTGTAATATACATATAGATAAGCATGTAAGTAGCTATATATACCCCTCATGAATCTCCATAAGGGGTGAGCTAGTATTTGTCTTTCTATTTATCTAACAAACACATTTTCTCCTTAATCTCTCTAAGTTTTCCTTCTCTAGAACCAACCATGTTTGACCACTTCCTAAGACCACCCGAACCACAATAATTAGTCAAATATTCAATACTAACACATTCGCTCGAATTTGGTAAGAAAGAATGAAGTTAGGTTACTTTTTTTGTTCCTTTTAAATTCTCCACATCTTTTTTCTTTACACCTAAAGTCGACTAGTCTTCATTTAAAGTCCACCTAAAGTCGACTAAAGCTCGAACATTGGTGTTATTTCTTCAATATGTCGCATGGTGTTATTTCTTAAAAAATCACTGTGAAAATTTTGATATCCTAAAGCACATCATTGGTGAATCTACAAGTTCTTCTAAAAGTACCTTATGTTTTGTTTGATGAGTTTCGAGACAGTTTGAGTATTTTGATGTCATAAAGTACATCATCAGTGAATCTACAAGTATCGTTTGTTTTGTTTGTTGAGTTTCGAGATAGTTTGAGTGTTCGTTCTACTCACTTTAACTGCAAAGGATATTGGTGAATTTGTATTAGAGTTAGACTTATATTAGTATTTGCAGTAGATTATGATTGACATACACCCAAGTATCAATCTATAAATATCGAGTCATCTATATTATCTCATTAATCAAATCGATTAATATTATCACGTCTTACAAAAACGACATGCAAACTTTTCTCATAATTGTTGGAACATATAAAGTATTAATGGCATTAGCGACAGTTTTTTCTGTCACAAAACCGTTGCTAATGAACCGTTACAATTGGAAAGACACACTGAATCGTTTTTTCTGGCGGTTATTTACGTTAAAAGGGTGTCATCTGGTGAACCATCGCGACTGTTCTGATAATGACAGTTAGCGACAGTTTTTCTGTTGCTAAGTCGTCGCTAAAGCGTTACTAATTGCACCCTTTTGTGAACCAATGTGACCATTTGAAAAGTCACGAGTTCCCCTGTAAATTAGGATATCATTCCAACATTTTTCTTATTAAAAACACAGAAAATACTCTCCAAATCCATCATAAAGCTATATAAGATTCGACAGATTCAAGTTTATCTTGAATTGATTGTTGTATCCTCAAAACAGTCGCGCCAATTCGAGCAAAATTCTGTTTTAGGACACTGCATTTTGCAGGCCTCAATCACGTTCATTATAATCTTCGATATTGTTTTAATATCACTCCTAACAATCTAAAACAGAACTTTCAAGATGGATCAAGCCATATTGAAATCTCATGTTGAAAAACCTAAAAAGTTCAAAGGGTCTGATTTTCATCGTTGGCAGCAAAAGATGTTGTTTTACTTAACATCATTGCATGTGTCATATGTTCTTACGGATTCTGAACTAGTAGATTCGTATATGGTGGATGGAGAGAATGTTCCTACTGAGGAAAAAATGGCAGACTATGAAAGGGCCACCTCACAATGGAATCATAATGAATATAATTGCAGAAATTATATTTTGAATGCATTGGATGATTCCCTGTATGATATTTATTCAACCTTTTCAAGTGCAAGGGAGATTTGGGAATCATTGGAAAAGAAATACATGACTCAAGTTGCATGTTTTAAGAAATTTGTTGTTGAAAAATTCCTGAATTTCAAGATGAATGATGCAAAGCCTGTTGTGAAGCAAGTGGAAGAACTCCAAATCATTGTCCATGAAATGAAAGTAGAAGGCATGGGTATAAACTCTAACTTTCTTATTGGTTCTATTATTGAAAAATTACCCAAATCCCGGAAAAACTTTAAGTTATATCTTAAACACTTGACTGATGATATAAGTTTTGAGCAACTTGTTCTCAAAATTCGTGTTGAGTAAGATAACAGGATGATTGAAAAGGCTGATGCAAATTCAATAGAACCAAATGAAAACCTGGTTGGAGAAAGCTCTTCCAAATCCAAGTCCAACCACAAAAACAAAGGAAAAAATGGTGGTGGTTCTGGACAGAAATATTCTAAGGATGGAAAGAAAGATTACACCCAACAAAAGAATAACAACTTCAAGAAAGTTTATCATTGTTGGGTCTGTGGGAAACCTGGGCATAAAGCTAAGGATTATCGCCACAAGAAAGAGGATGGAGGCAGAAATTCTAAAGGAAACTCCAACCAAGCAAACCATGTGCAGTCTCCAAAAGAATTTGCTTGAGTAATTGAATCCTTCCTAACCATTAATGTTGTTGATTGGTGGTATGATACAGGTTGCACAAAGCACATATGCAATTCAAGAAGGATGTTTATATCTTACCAAAAGGTGATTGAACTGGAATCAATGTTCATGGGAAATGGAACTTCTTCAAAGATTGAAGGAAAAGGGAAAGTCATATTAAATCTGACTTCTGGAAAGGATCTTGTACTTTCAAATATGTTGCATGTGCCAAACATCACCAAGAATCTGATTTCTGGTCCTATTCTTAGCAATAAGGGATTTAAACTTGTAATTGAATCAGATAAAATTGTAATCACTAAGGGTGGTGTGTATGTTGGAAAAGGGTTACCTCGATGAGGGACTCTTTAAACTAAGTGTTGTAACTGATGACAATGTTATTAATAATAATAACACAGGCACTAGCACCGCTTCTATGTACATGATTGATCCTTCTTTATTACGGCATTCTAGATTAGGCCATGTTAACTTTCGTTCCTTGCAAAGAATGATAAACTTAGGCATGTTGCCTAAATGTTCTAAGGATAAAATATCCAAGTGTGAAATTTATGTTGAATCTAAATACACAAGTCATTCACATAAATCTATAGAAAAATCAAATGAAATACTTGGTTTAATACATACTGATTTATGTGATTTCAAAGCAACTCCATCAAGATGAGGAAAGAATTATTATATTGCTTTCATTGATGATTACAGTAAATTTTGTTATGTATATTTAATAAATACCAAAGATGAAGCTTTAAATATGTGGAGAATAATGACTTTGCTGAATTTTGTTCTACATTTGTTATTGTACACCAAACAACAGCCTCATACACTCCACAACAAAATGGAGTGGCTAAACGTAAGAATAGAACATTGAAGAATATGCTCAATTTAATGTTAATTACTTCAGGGGCTCCTCATAGTCTTTGGGGTGAAGCATGTCTTGCTGCAAACACAATATTAAAAAAATTTCTCATAACAAGAGTGACAAATCTCCATATTAATTATGGAAAGGAAAGCAACCATCTTATAAAAGGATGAAAGTGTGGGGTTGTTTGGCAAATGTTCAAATACCTTTACCAAAGGGAACCAAACTTGGACAAAAAACAATTGATTGTGTTTATCTTGGTCCAACAAAGAATAGTGATGCTTATAGGTTCCTGGTTTATAAATCCAACGCAGAGGACATAAGCAACAACATAGTTATGGAATCTGCTGAAGCAAATTTCTTTGAGAATATCTTTCCTTATAAGGATAAAGAGAAACAAATCTCAAATCCAAGGAAAAAAGTAATGAATGATCAGTTGTCTCAAGATGAAACAGACAACAATTCTGAGGTTCCACAAGAGAATGTTGAACCAAGAAGAAGTAAGCGTGCAAAAGTCACTAAAGAATTTGGACCTGACTATATGACGTATATTGTGAATGAAGAACCACAAACATATATTGCTGCTATGGAATCATCAGAATCACCTTATTGGAAAGAGGCTATTCAGAGTGAAATAGACGCAATTGTGCAAAATGATACATGGAAATTAGTTGATCTGTCTTCAAGACATAAACCAATAGGCCATAAGTGGATCTTCAAAAAGAAACTAAAACCTGATGGTACCATAGAAAAGTATAAGGCTCATTTAGTAGCCAAAGGATACCATCAAAAAGAAGGTCAAGATTTCTTTGATACTTTTTCATCGGTTACGAGGATAACCTCTATAAGAACCCTGATTGCTATAGCAGCAATCCACAACCTGGTTATACATCAAATGGATGTAAAGACTGCGTTCTTAAATGGTGAATTAAATGAAGAAATATTTATGCAACAACCTGAGGGGTTTGTTGTCAAAGGTCAAGAGCGTAAGGTTTGTAAATTGGTTAAATCTCTTTACGGCCTTAAACAAGCTCCAAAGCAATGACATGAAAAGTTTGATAACACTCTCTTATCAAACGGCTTTCAAATAAACGAATGTGATAAATGTGTTTATGTTAAACAATACAAAAATGCATTTGTCATTATTTGTTTATATGTGGATGATATGTTGATTATGGAAACAAATATGGATGTCATTAACCAAACCAAGAAAATGCTTCATTCTTCATTTGATATGAAAGACATGGGAGAAGCTAATGTTATTTTTCGTATTAGAATTCAAAAGAATTCCAATGGATACGTCCTTACCCAATCTTATTACATTGAGAAGACCCTTAAGAAATTTGGGCACTATGATGATAGACCAGTTGTAACTCTTTTTGATCCTAAGGTTCAACTAAAAAAGAACAAAGGACAAAGTGTATCATAGTTACATTATACACAAGTTCTAGGAAGCTTGATGTATATAATGAATTATACACGACTAGACTTGGCATATAGTATAAGTCGACTCATTTGATACTCACACAACCCTGGTAGATATCATTGGGATGCACTAGTTAGAGTACTTCAATATCTTAAGCATACAATGGCTCATGGGTTACATTACACTAAATATCCTCCAGTGTTAGAAGGATATTGTGATGCCAATTGGATTTCCAACCATAATGAAGGCAAGTCCACAAGTGGCTATGTATTTACACATGGAGGGGCTGCTGTATCATGGAAATCATCTAAACAAACTGTAAATACCAGATCAACTATGGAAGCAGAATTTGTAGCTTTAGACAAAGCTGCTGAAGAAGCTGAATGGCTCAAAAGCTTTCTAAAGGGTAAACCTTTGTGGCCAAAACCTATAACTGTTGTGTGTATACATTGTGATAGTATGGCTGCTCTTACTAGAGCAAAGAATCACATCTATAACGACAAGTCAAGACATATAAGACGTCGTTACAATATGATAAAGGACTTGTTAAGAAATGGAATCATTTCCATTGACTACATAAAGTCAAAGGAAAATATTGCTGATCATTTGACAAAAGGCCATTGTAGAGAACAAGTCATATTTACATCGAGGGGTATGGGATTAAAGCCAACACAATGAGTGACTACTCGGCGAAAACCTAACCTTACAAAATTAGAGATCCCAAGGTCTAGGTTCAATAGAAAAACTAGTTGAGTAAAACTCAAAAAGTACTAACACATAAGTATGCCTATTCCAAAATGAATTTTTGTGTGTTTTTTCGTTGATGATTAAGGACTGAATTTTTAATTCTTAATAATGCTAATGGCTTCTACAGTGGAATACTACGGAATATTCTTGATTGGCATTACCTATACGAGATTGATGTGTGGTCGCATCTTTGGGAACCAGATGGCTAAGTTCTCTAAAATTCTCATGAATAAAGATATGTTCACGACCGAAATGGCCATAATGGTAAGAATCCTTTATTGCATAGATATGATATGTGTGATACTCATTGTCTCGATTTACTATACAACGTGGTTAGTTCAAGACTAATATTCACTACCCATAGTAGATCCGATAAGTACTCATTAGGAAAGGTTCAAGTCTAAAAGACACCTTATCTGATGCATATCATATTACATTTGATGGATATAGAATAATAAGTAACTTTGTATTATCTTATTTTCTATTCAAATATGGGGTATTATTGGTGTTTGAATAAAAAATGTGGGGTATTGTTGGAACATATAAAATATTAATGGCATTACAACAGTTTTTTCTGTCACAAAACCGTTGCTAATGAACCGTTACAATTGTAAAGACACACTGAATCGTTTTTTTCTGGCGATTATTTACGTTAAAAGGGTGTCATCTGGTGAACCATCGCGACTATTCTAATAATGACAGTTACCGACAGTTTTTCTGTTGCTAAGTCATCGCTAAAGCATCAATAATTGGACCCTTTTGTGAACCAATGTGACCATTTGAAGAGTCACGAGTTCCTCTATAAATTGGGATATCATTCCAACGTTTTTCTCATCAAAAACACAGAAAATACTCTTCAAATCCATCATAAAGCTATATAAGATTCGA
This sequence comes from Tanacetum coccineum, assembly GCA_026074375.1. Classification (NCBI taxonomy): domain Eukaryota; kingdom Viridiplantae; phylum Streptophyta; class Magnoliopsida; order Asterales; family Asteraceae; genus Tanacetum; species Tanacetum coccineum. The sequence goes on from BQNB010012891.1 coordinate 73,178, forward strand.
CAGATTCAAGTTTATCTTGAATTGATTGTTGTATCCTCAAAACAGTCGCACAAATTCAAGCGAAATTCTATTTTAGAACACTGCATTTTGCAGGCCTCAATCACGTATATTATAATCTTTGATCTTATTGTAATATCACTCCTAACAATAATGACTTGTTTGATAATCACAATCGGACAATTCATTAATGCACATAATACCTACTTTTAGATCATCAGAGCTATGAACATTCAGTTTTTAAAAAGTATCCGGGTAATTGCATGCACAATTGCACATTTATATGTTGTGCCTACAAATTTAATTTATATCACCAATAATTGATTTTCACCTTTCATTTATTCATGTTGTAATGTCGCCCATTATGTGAGTTCTTTTCATACCTTATACTTGCTACTGTATTTAGGGGCGGGGCTAGGGGGTTCCCGGGGGTGCATGAGAACCCGATAGAATTTTGTCGCGTAGTGTATATATTTGCTAAAAATCTCACTTTCTTCAAAATGAACCTGGTCTCAAAATTATGTGTTATATAAATACTTGTATTATTTAATTAGTCAAATATGTTAAGCTTTTGTGCACCTGATGACTTAATGCTCTAGATCCGTCACTGGCTGTATTTCTGAAAATTGCAAAAATAAAATAAAATAAAAATGAAATAAAATGTGGCAACAACAGAAAATGAAGAGCATTGCATGTTTAGTGTTCTAAATTATTCTCCATAAATTTGAAAATAAAAACTTTAAAAATCAAAAAGATTACTAAGAATTAAAGACGCAATTAAGTAATTTTTAAAAGGTTACAATTCGGTCCAAAGGATTTGTTTATTTTTTGTAAAGATTGCTCCGAAATCCATGCAGATAAAAGGATACGGGTATGATTTAGTTTTTTTTATTTGACTTCGAAAATAACTTGCTAATTTTCAGTTGACACCTTTTCTTGGGGCCAGGTATGGACAGCTGAATCCCCGCAAGATTTTTATGCGGACAAAATGTTCAACTTGAATTTATCTTTTTTATATATATATATATATATATAAATATTTATATATATTATAATATATATAGAACGGATCAAGTGAGAAAAAAAAATATAATCGAGAAAAATAAAAAGGTTTTTAGCTACACATTTTAATAGGAAAGAGAATTTTAAAGGGAGAGCAAGTATTTTTATAGGTGCATCTGAATGTGTGTTGTGGTTTCTTCTTATCATTCTCATTATAGTTTTCTTCTCATTTGATCTCTACTCTCTATTATATAAGTAGGGGATCTGTGGATGTAAATTAAATATAAGAAGTGGTAAGAAGTGACTAAAATCACACATTTGAGATGAACGACTTGCATTCGATGCATTTTATTCATTTAGATGCACCATTTGAGTTTCGAAAGTTAATTTGATGTGTAGATGGTGCAAATTGATTTCATGAATTTTGAACATGCAAAGGATCCAAAAACAAAAGATATCATGATGCATTTAAAATGCGTATATGAATTAATTAAAGCTAGAAAAACATTATGCTGCATTATAATGTATCCTTCGATTATAAGAGATGATCTAATTTAAGTCTGTGCATTGGATATATGGGTTATGTTTACTTCTTATCCTTCTTTATTTAAGAAAAACTTCTCATTTATTCCTATCTTATATATATATATATATATATATATTATTTATATATTATATATATCTATATTTTATATATATTTTATATTGATAAAGTATATATATATATTATATATATATATACTCTTTAATAAAGGAGATTTGAGATTTTCTTGAAAAGTTGAAAGTTAAAAATGTACAATCCTTCAAAACTAAATGTACAAGCTTGAAATAAGAATCTTCACATTAAAATTCATCGAATTGAAATGTGCTTGAAACGTTTAAATTAAAATGTGAGAAAAATTTTAAAAACCGTCTAATTGAATGCTAATTGAAATGCGTTTCTAATTGAAATGTTTGAAAGATGGAATGAATGCTAATTTCATTCAATGCTAAAGTTCAAATTACTAACCATGCCTATATAATAGGTGAATAATTCGTCATTATCAGTCAAGTAACAAATATGCAATGGGGACACGATAACAAAACATCTCATGCTGAATCAGAAGCTGAACAATGGTACGTTTTGTCCATAATTCTTGTGCTTGTTGATATATTGGCTTGTATTTGTATTTGTGTAGATCATTAAATCCTATTGATGTAGAAATTATGCAGAAGCAATGGTACATTTTGTTTACTTTTTTGTCTAATTTATATTATGCTTGTTCTAATATTGTACTTTTTTCTAATATTGTGTTTGTATTTGTTTTATGTAGAATCATCCCCAGCCTGCTTACATCTATTCTGTAGAAAATATGATGCTTCTCAAATATCCGTCATCATCTCAAGGATGATGAGAATGATGATTGAGATGAAGCTGAAAAAGATGTTGCTGCATCTTATAGAATAGAATGATAAATAAACATGTTTTATAAAAATGCTATGTAAACAAACTGGATCAAATAAATATACTTTTTGATTTAAATATAGTAATTGTTTTCATTAGATTAGCATTTATATTCAATTTGAGAAAAGAAAGTCAAATCATCTTAAGTTTGTCATGTCTTGAATCTATATCTATCTATACTTATATACTCCTTATAAAGAAGATTTACTCGTTTCTTGAACCATAACATGTATATTATCTTTGAAAGATTCGGGCAAAAGAAGAATAGCTAATCAAACATTCGTGCTATTGATTCCATATATTTTTAACTGTTTATGCATTCAATTCGTGATGAGTTTGCATGGATAAATGTTGAAGCAGTCCCAAGAGTTGAAGCAAAACACACACCACGACTGTTGTTTTCCGCCTTCAGGTATATTCCAATTACACATGTTTTGGTTTTTATTTTTGAATCGATGTATTAACTTTTGATCTTTTTTCAGTGACAGATCTCTCTTTTTGAATAAGGGAACTCGATTGTACGATCTGCTTCAAAAAGCACAAATTTTGTTAGCCGTGCTTTTATTAAAGTGATGGTCGTTAAATATTCCCGAGCCTTGTATAAGTAAATCGTAGTTTACGGGAATTTAGTTAAGCTAGTTGGGCCTAGTTGTCGGGCTCAAGCCCATTTGTGTTATGATCCGGCCCAACACAAAGCCCACAAGAATAGTCCACTCTTGTAACTATTTATAGCCCTCTCCAAGTGTGGAGAGGGTGTTGCTTCTCATTTTTCTTTTGTGAAACAAGTAACCATTTTTCTTTCTTTTTTTACTTTCTCTCTCTAAAATCTATTTTTATTATTTTTGTGTTTGAGGTGATGAAATGATATCCTAACAAGTGGTATCAAGAGCCAATGTTGGGTGTTGTGATTTGTTTGTGGTAATTTTTTTTAAGCTTATTATTCGGAATTTTTTTTTTGGTTTTCATCTCGTTATCAAAAATATTTTCGCTTTAATATCTTTCATTATGATGTTTTTGTATAAGAAGCTTGTGTGTCACTTTCTTTTTTAAGTATCATTTTATTGCATCGTTTGAAAGATCACCGAACGAAGGGACAAACTCAACAACCGAACGAGAGGAAACCTAGTACAACCGATCGAGTGCACTTGTGTAGAGCCGAACGAGGAAATTCTTGAAGGATCGAACGAGTTCTTCTCTTTTGGATCGAACGAGTGCAACATCTAAAGGATCGAACAAGCCACTATCGAACTAGTGTCGATCGAACAAGCCACTATCGAACTAGCGTCGATCGAACCAGCCACTATCGAACTAGTGTCGATCGAACCAGCCACTATCGAACTAGCGTCGATCGAACCAGCCTCTATCGATCTAGCGTCGATCGAACAAGCGACGACCGATCTAGCATTCGACCGGATTAGCAAGGACCGAACTAGCCAACGATCGAACTAGCCTAGGATCGAACTAGCCAAGGACCGAACAAGCCAAGGACCGAACTAGCGTTGATCGATCTAGCCACGATCGAACTAGCGTCGACCGAACTAGCAGAGGACCGAACGAAAATTTTTTGTGTGAAGAAAAGGGTTTCAGTAAAACAGCCATAACTTTTGATCCGTAAGTCCGTTTAAGGCCCGTGACCTCTCAAATCGAAGAGAAAAACGTGACGGATCACGCTGTAACCATCCTTTAGCTGGTTAAGGATTTTTCGAAGCCCAAAAACATCGTTTTCTATGATTTATTGACACTTTTCAGTATTTTTTGGAATTTTTCGCCGCTGATTCCGAATCAAATCATTCACGGTTATCTAGTGATCTTGTAAAATCCCGTTAATTCATTATCGGTTTTGATCATAGACGAGTAAAATCCCGTGAACGTTAATTGATTCAAATCCACAACAACAACAATCACTTTACCCACTAAAGATCCTTGTTTATCATTTCACATCACTTTTGCAATGTCGACTCAACAAGACATTTATGCAGCCGGTTCTGAAAACCGCCCTCCTATGCTTAACAAAGAGAACTATGTTCCATGGTCATCACGTCTTCTTCGGTATGCTAAGAGTAGACCAAATGGAAAGTTAATCTACAACTCCATTATGAATGGTCCTTATGTCAGACGAATGATTCCTGAACCAGGTGATGCAGATCGTGAAGTACCTGTTCCTGAAACGCTTCATGAACAAACCGATGATGAACTCACAGTAGCAGAAATTAAACAGATGGAAGCAGATGATCAAGCTATTCAGACCATTCTTCTCGGTCTTCCTGAAGACATCTATGCTGCTGTTGATAGTTGTGAAACTGCTCAGGAAATCTGGTTACGTGTGCAACAAATGATGAAAGGTTCTGATATTGGAATTCAAGAAAAGAAGGCTAAGTTGTTTAATGAATGGGAAAGGTTTACTTCCACTGATGGGGAATCGATTGAGTCTTACTATCACCGTTTCTCAAAATTGATGAATGATTTTAAGAGAAACAAACACTTTCCTGAAAAGATTGCTAGTAATCTCAAGTTCCTAAACAACTTACAACCAGAATGGAGTTGTTAGGAAAATATTGTAAACAGACTTAATACTGTTAGTATTAAAGTTAAGTCTGTTAGTTATAGTTAGTACTGAT